>JAOSBN010175777.1:0-19899 GCA_027563595.1 Erythroxylum suave | reverse complement strand
TTTGCCTCGGGTTATTCGAGGTTTAATCTGGACAGAATGTAATAGCTTGCCTTTTTTGAGATATAAATAAAATTATGCCGGTGGTGCCGCCCACCTTTTAAAAAAAAAAGTGTAGTCTGATCTTCTACATCAAAAAAGAATTCCTTAGGCTTTTGGCATCTTACATTGACAACTATTGAATAGAAATTGTAGTAGAGATGACAGAAGCAAAAAAAAAATTCCACGCCATCTATGCTGATTGCTTCTTCCTCATCCATTCTGGCAAGAACTGTAGTGACAAATGCAAGATTTATGGTGGAGAATTTTATGGTACGGTTCATTTTAGCATGAGGCAAAGTGAGGTCCAAGATGCTCTTCTTTAGCAAGGACTTGGCATTGCCATTGAAGAAAAGAAATAGATGATGTTAAAGAGAAAGATTGGAAGATATAAATTGTTTGGCATATGGTACAATTTGATCGTGTCTTTTCAGACAACAAAAATATGCTTTCTCAAAAGAAAATTTTGTATACAAATTATGGAATACATTGGAAAAAAATTTTTTAAAGAAAAGCGGTTAAAATAATCTCTAAATAAGATTAGACTATTTCATTTCTTTTATGTTTTGGGTGCCACTATAAATGATCACATCACCAGTTTTAATCAGTTAGTTACTAATTTAATGAATTTGGATGTGACATTTGAAGATAAAGATCTAGCTTTGATATAACATCCATTTCTATACAAAGGGCTAGAACCCTAGGTTTCCATAAATAAGAAATAACATGAGAGATTAAGAAGTACATTTCATGCTCATGTATACTATAGCCTACACATGTGAATTTGAATTTTCGCACATTACAATGGTTGTTCATGCACTCATTTGACATTTTCCAGGTATAATTGATTTATAAATGCGATTATGATGTGAATAGTATCTTGAAATTTGATTTGGTGAGTATAGGTATTGATTTATAATTTTTGGTGAAAATTTATGAAAATTCTAAAATTCTAGATATTTTGGACTAGGAAAAATGTCAAGTAACAAGACAATTAATAAATGGTAGTAGAATTAAGTGTCAATTAGCCGTAGAAATTATTGATATGAGACATCAAAATTTAATGACAACTGTCATTGAAAATTAGGTAACAATTGGATTAGAAATTGGGGACAAATGGATTGGTTAGTAAAGAGGACCCATTAGAAACCATGGGGTGGTGATATGTGGCAAGTGACAAGTGTCACTTGCCATGCTACACACCCATTCACAATATTTTCTTTCATTTAAACGACTAACTTTTGTCTTTCATTTTCATTTGGTGCTTCCTTCTTCTCTTTTCATTTTTCGATCTCCATCTTCTTCATTATCTTCATCCCTACAACACTACTTTCCCACCCACTCCAAGTTGATCCTTGCTACCATCTTTCATCACTAGCTATTTCAAGATTTTGCTTTCTCTTCTTTGTCACAAGAAAACCTAACCTACTACATCTCTATGTTGATGATCGTGTAGGTCAAGGAAAGCTAGGGTTTCATGGTGATTGAAGAAGTTGGAGTTAGAAACAAGTGTAAAGCATATTATTCTTCATGATATGTAGAATGAGATATGTATGATGATAGTTAGGGGTTACATGATCATAAAATGGTGCTTTATATATGTTGGAAAGTGGTTGATGAAATGAACACATTAATGGCTTGTTTTTGTATATTTGATGATCAATATTTCATAACTTGATGTTGAGATGATTTTGAATTGGAAAGATCATTATAATGGGGTAGAAAAAAGTGTAGAAATTTTAGCTAGTAAATGATTGATTCATGTTCTGTTTTCTTTATTTAATAACGTGGATGTCATTGGTGGTTATAAAGGTGAAATAAAATGAATTTGAAGATAATGAAAGGGAGTACTATGGTACCTTGATATGAGATGAACTAAGGTGATAGTTAGAAATGAAATGAAGGTGAAAAATGAAGTTGAAAATGTGCAAAAAATTGATGGTGAATATGTATATATATAGGTTCTGTTTTGGTGTTAATGATCAATCATAGAAAATAATTTGTTTATGATTGATATTGAGTTGAAAAGGAGGTAAAAATGAAGGGTAAATAATGAGTTCATAAGTTAGAAATGATAGACTAAGCAAAAGAGATAAACTAGGATGAAAATGATGATGAAGTGTGCTGGAATATGTTAGATGGAGTGTTTTCACTGAACAAGCATCTGTATTTTGGCTATATCTTGATCTTTAGATATCAAAATGGGACTATTTTAATTTAGATTAAACTAGAGACATATGCATACAATTTTTATGAAGGAATTGAATTTAAATTCTATCCCTAAGGGTTTTGAAAATTGGCTTGAAGTTGAATACTAAGTGTTGTCACCATTTGAGAATAGTATTTACTATTTTGGGTATAACTTACCGAATACTGAACCAAACTGTATAAATTTTATGTATTTAGAAACTTAAGATATATAAGAATATTTGTTTAGAAGAAGTTTTTGCCTAAATACCTAATTTCCAAGGTCATAATGGTCATACAAAACAGACCTAAAAATTTGTCTTGACAAATATTGGAAAATTGCAAGAAAAATGGGAGATTAGCTTCTCTCACGATGCCACGATCATGGGCAATTATTTTTTATGGTAATGTTTTGATTGTGCAATTTTTGAACCAATTAAGGATGAGGTATATAACTATGATGCATTTGGACTCAATTTGGGGCTTTAAATGAACATAATTTGATGTTGGAAAAGTTGGTTAAATGTGTGATAAGTTTTTATTAATCTTTGATGTTATACTTTAAGGAAAAGGATGTTTGATACCAATGCATCTAAATGTGAAATTTTTAGAGTGATAAATGAGGATATAACATAGTGAATGAATTGTTTGATGCATTATGAATCAAATATATTGTGGAAGAGAAAGGATTTCATGAATAATGAGATTAAGTTGAAAATGATAAATCAAATGAGTTGAATTATGCAGAGTTAATGAAATCAATATGATAGTTGAATTAGTATGAATTGATTGCATATTAAAGGAGGTGAATTCTGCAAAATTTGGTGTGAAATGGATATGAGTATATAAGTTGAATTCGAGAGAATGTAGGAAGAAAATGCAAAGCATCATCGTGGCCCTCACCCCACAATCGTGGCCTGATAAAAATAAGGTTCTGTCATGATCATGGCTTGATCAGAAAATGTTTCTATCACGATTGTGGTATGGACATCACGATAGTGGCCAGATCTAAGGAGAAAAAGAGTTGTCATTTGAGTGGAGTTTGAACTAATTAATGATAGGGTGCTTCCATATGATGTAATTAGACTTGAATCACATCTTGAATGAACCTAATGGATGATGAAAGAGGTAAGCAAAGTGAGTAAAGTGCTTTAGGTATTAAACAATGATTAAAATATGTTAAATGATTATGATATGTGAATAAAGGAAATATACCCGAGATTATCAATATGAGCATGCAATATACATTATACATACACATGTGTGTATAATTGAATGTTTATATGATTGTGTAATTAATAATGTGTGTACAATATGTGTATTGCATGATATTGATATACAGGATAGAATGACTACATCTAAATGTTTCCAAATCTTGGAAGCTAATGCTAATTTGGAGCGTACTGTGAGTAACCTAATGGTCTCGCATGATTAATTGATTGTTTTAAATTCTGTATTGAATTGTTATGATAACTGTGAATTTGTTGATTCCAGAAATTATATGTTGGAGGAGTTTGATGCATGTCAAACATATTGGAAGTGCACATTGAATGTGAATTTAACTGAATAAGTGATTCTCAACTTAAATGTTGAATGTCGGACCAAGGTCCGATGATAAATGTGAATGAGAATGTGAAAGTGAATGTGAATGTGAAAGTGCAAGATTGAGCACAATTGATTGAATGAATATATGTGATGCATTTCATTACATAAATGCATGATAACATAAAGGTTGTTGTGACCAGAGTAACCACCAAAAAAGAGCTTAAAGCTCAGAAAGTGAAAAAGAGCTTAAAGCTCATAATTTGGTAAGAGCCTCCAGCTTACAATGTAAAATGAGCCGTGTATCCCCAATGGACCCAAATGATTACTGAAATTTTGATGATACGTTTATTGGTTATAATATTTGCAACTGAAATTGTTTATGAGTAAAATGGGCCATTATTGATTATTGTTTTCTGTAATATGCTTGTGATGTTTGACAAAAAAAAAGTTTGTATTGAGTTTAACTGACCGTCCTAACACACCACCTTTGTAGAGTGTATTCTCAAATACCGTCTGTGTATTCAGGAATATGCCCTATAGGAATAGGGTATTAAATTTGACATTGCTGGGATCCCTTCTTGAAGAGTTTGAGTTTTTTGAAATTACTATACTTTATAGGAAGGATGTTGTGTCTTTTAGTGAAGTTACAACTGCTTTGTATAGTCATAAATTGAGAAGGAAGACAAAGGAAGAACGTATAAGTGGGGCAGTAGAAGCTTTGGTGGTCAAAGGCTGTTCACAGAGCTAGATTAAAAGAAAGAAAGAGAGATCGAAGTCAAAGCTCAAATTGAGTAAAGATGAATGTGCCTTTTGTCAGGATAAAGGGCATTGGAAGAAGGATTATCTTAAACTCAAAAATAAAGGCAAACCTGATAAAGGTAAGGTTGTTTTAAATCCAAATATAGTTAAGTGTAGTGATGAAGACTCAAATTTTTCAATTGATGGTATGTCATCAACTAGCTCTTCTAATGCATGGCTAATTAATTCAGTATGAGTCATCATATATGTCCCAATCGAGATTGGTTCTATAACTTTAGACAATTAGAAGATGAAATTGTTTACACATCAAATTACTTCCCTCTTACCACATATAAGATTGGTTCCATTCATTTAAGGAATCATGATGGATCAATCAGAATCTTGACAAATGTTTGTTATATTCTGAGTTTATTAAAGAATCTCATTTCTGTAGGGGCCCTAGAATAAAAGGGTCTTGAGGTCGCAGCAAAATATGGAATGATGAAAATCATCTCTATTGCACTTATAGTATTAACGGGAGTATGGAAGAATAATAGATTATATCATTATCTAGGTATTACTGTTATTGAGCAGTAACAGCAGCTTCTAGTGATGAGAAGGAGTTAGAAACAACCAAGTTATTGTATATGCACTTAAGGCACGTGGGAAACAACCAGGTTATTGTATATACACTTAAGGCACGTGGGTGAAAAATCCTCGAATCTTTCAGTTAATAAAGGATTGTTGAAATAGGTGAAGACTTGCTAATTGGACTTTTGTGAGCATTGTGTCAAATAGAAGAAGACAAAGGTAAAGTTTGGAATAGTAATCCATAATACTGATGGTATTTTAGATTATATTCACTCTGATGTGTGGGGAACTTCCAAGACAACTTTTTTGGGAGGAAAACACTATCATATGACCTATGTTGATAATTTTTCCCGGAGAGTAAAGGTGTATACTATGAAAACTAAGGAAGAAGTGCTGAGAGTTTTCCTTAAATGGAAGAAGATGGTGGAAATGCAAATAGGTAGAAGGATCAAGCGTCTCCATACAGATAATGCTGGGGAGTACAAAAGTAATCCATTTTTTAAAGTCTATGAAGATGAAAGCATTGTCAGGCACTTCATAGTCAGGGATACACCACAAAAAATGAGCTAGCAAAATGTATAAACTGGACATTGATGGAGAAAGTTCGATGTATATTGTCCAATGTTGGGCTAGGCAAAGAATTTTAGGTTAAAGTTGTTACATATGCTTGCCATCTCATTAGCTGCCTACCATCTAGTGCTATTGGTGGTAAAACACCATTGGAGAAATGGTTTAGAAAACCTACTATAGATTATGATTCCTTAGATGTATTTGGTTCCACTACATACTATCATGTTAAGGAGTTAAAGTGGGATCCACGTGCAAAGAAAGCAATATTCATAGGATCATCTCTAGTGTTAAAGGATATCGTCTTTGATGTTTAGAGTTAAAAATAATAAATTTTAGCATGGATGTTACCTTTGATGAATCTACCATGTTAATAAAGGTCATAATTGAAAATAATGAACAAATAGATGATACTCTAAAACAAGTGGAGTTTGAAAGAAGAATTGTTACCCCAATAGTTGGGTGTCGTAATTCTACTAAAATAACTAGACTAAAATTATAGCTAGTGGTAAGTCTAGGTCAATCCCACAGAGGTAATTCCAATTACTTTCCTAAATTATTTGTATAAGAAAAATATGAGGGTTTTTGGTTTGAAGCAAATTAGAAGACGAAATGAAATTGAATCTATAAAAACAAATCAAATTAAACAGCAAAAAAGTGATAAAGTTGATAAATGAGTTGAAATCTGGTTCTTTGGTTTAATCTCAGCCTAAACACAATTTTGTAGATGTCTTTGAATTATCATCTTTACACCTCTCTTAAGACTATTGATCTTGAACTAACAATAAGCTCTGTTAATTCCGATTTTTCCTCAAATCATAGTTAATTAAGAAGAGTTTATTAATTAACTATAACTATCAAAAAACCTAGAACAAGCTCTCTAAGTTCATCTAGACAGCCATATCACAAGTGAGAAAAACAGTCAAATCTAAGTAAAAATCACACAAGCTCTGATTATTTAACTTATACTACGTTATCTTTAATGACTTAATACCATTAATTGCCATATACGATCTTCAACATGACTATTACATATCACATTCAAGTTTTAGCTATGAGTTTCAATAAAAAACGATTCAATAGAGCATTAAAATTATTCTTATACAATACCCAATCAATTTATATAAGATCATATAAACAATCCGAAAAGAGGTAAAGAAAACGATACACAACAATAATCTGCTTAATGTGCTCCTCGACCTCGATTGCACCTCCAATCCGGTGCTAGGAAAGTTAAGCTTCCATCTCCATCTTCAAGCTCTCTCCATTGACCATCCTCTTTCCACTGAAGAATGAAGAATAATTTAATAGAAGGAAGAGTGTTTTCAGCTAGGTCTGTCCCCAAATGTCCTTTATGCGATTACACCCTTTTCCTTATGTAGTAAAATTTAGGTTTAAACCGAGTGACACTGGGCCATTAAAAACACCTAAATTTCTCAAGTTAATTCCCACATTGTGAGAATTCATGTCGTGCATGGCCCTCTTATTACTGTGAGAGATTTGTCATGGTCATGAGAGATGTTGCATAGGCGTGATAGATTTCTCACGCCCATGCAATCCAATGTTTCGCCGTGAGACTTCTCCTGTTTTTTGTTCTTCATTTGACATTCTTTTTTTTCCTTTTCTTCTTTCAATCGTCTTCGTCGTTATGTTCCATGAATCAATAGAATATGGAAATTGAGAAGATGGCTTCAATAACATGCTTTTTCGTCACTTTATCTTCTTTACTTCCAAAAAGTACCTAAGATCAAATATGAACTAAAATGAGTATCCTAAGCATTTCTAAGGCATTAATCACTAAATGTAGTATATTAAATGAATCAGCATTTAAACACATATCAAGTTCCCCCACACTTAGCTTTTGATCGGCCTTGGACAAATCCTGAAAATTAAAATCACAAATCAAAACTTTTACTCATATCCATATTTACTAAGAGTAGATAACCACAAGTAAAGATGAATGACTTTCAAAACCTATAGTAATAACTCAACATTCAAAGCTTCTACTCATGATCAATCAACATTCACCACCCTAAGAAATTGAGTAATCTAAAGGTAGACTTGGACAAAAGAGGTTTAATTAAGATATTTCCATAGGTACACTCAAACACCATTCATAATCACAACAGTCCACAACTTTGCATATCATTTCCTTTCTCCACCATTAAAAGTCATATGCATAATTATGAATCAAAAGACTTTTCTAGGGTTGTAATATGGGTAAGAGTAAGGTAAGATGTATTTTGGATAATGTAGTATAAAATCCATCAAGCTAGTGAAGCAAAAGTAACATTGAATGATTAAGCGCATGAGTTAACATTCATTCAAAACTGGGTACCATCAACCATGAAGAATGCAAAAACTATGTTTCCTAACTCGATTCAGCTCTCACACATAAGCCAAATGAACATAACACAAAAAATACTCCATGCAAAACAACATCCTCCTCATATTTAATATATTCTAACACTCAATTAATATAACTCAAGGAGGATAAAAAAGTTAATTAACAACTTTTCACAACGATTGTATTTCCTCCTTGCAAATTTTATTCAAACTCACATTTTTCTTTTCTTTTCCTTTCTTTTTTTAATATAAAAGTGATAGAAACTACATCATCATATAATTCATAAAATGGAATTTTAACAATTATAACCAACCCACATATATGCATATCCTGATACTTAGGCTTTTGTATAATCACATTCATCAAGAATTAAAAATTGTTCTACTAGCTTTAAGCTTAGGTAGGGCATTTGGTTAGGTGCATGTAAAGTGGTTTATACAAAAGAAAAGGCTAATATAACTCAAGGGAGGTTAGTAAAGGAAAATTCACATAAACGGGTACGCTATTTGGATAATGTAGCTTGTAATCAACAAAAAATGTCTAATCATTTTCATAAAAATGCATGTGATAAAAATGTGGTCTCGAATAGAAAGTCAATACAAAGTAAGGATGTACTTGTCATGAAGGTTACTCAAAACAAACATAGTGAGACTGACATGAATATGTCAGTCTAAAACGGTTCAAAACCTAACTAGTTTTTGTCTACCACTAGTCACCGCTCTTCTAAAGAATAATGCAAATTAATCAATCACAAGAGAAAAAATACATACCAAAGTTGCCGTGGATTTTTCTAGTCAATTCACACTGTAATTATAACTAATTAATCTTAAAAGCAATAAAAAAATTTTATTTTGTTCGTTTGATTTTAAAAATCACCTAAGAAGTCACATAAGTAATAATTAAGCTCAAAACAAGCATAAAAGCTAATATCAAATTAAGATCCTTACCCCCACACTTAAAACTTACATAGTCCCCAATGTAACATCAAATGAAAGAAATGGGGCATTTAAGGAAAATAGCAATTCCGAAAATGTAAAAAGACAGAAATTAACTTCCCTTAGGTTACCTCCTAAGCAGTGTCTTTGTTTACCATTGTTGGCTCTACTCCACGTTGCTCAGTGATCATAATAAGGGCTTTCTCAACCCTATCACTTCCACATAGTCCACTTGGAATCCTTCATAGAAGGGTTTTAGTCGATGAACATTGACTTTGAATTTCTGGTTTGTCTATAAGCTTTCAATTTCAACTACACCATATGGAAACACATTAGTAACAACAAGAGGTCTAATCCAATTGGAACACAATTTACCTGGTAAAAGCTTAAGTCGTGAATGGTAGAGAAGAACTTTTTGTCCAACCATAAAATTCTTCCTAATAATTGTCTTATCATGAAATCATTTCATCTTCTCCTTGTAAATATCTGCATTCTTATAAGATTCAAGTGCTCTTCTAATTATTGCAGTTGCAGTTTCCTCTATTCATCCATCGCATCCATCTTCATATTACATTACTTAATGGACCAAAAGGCTTTGTGCTCAATTTTCTATTGGAAGATGACATGGCTTTCCGTAGATCAATCAATATGTAAAAATGTCAATCGATGTCTTATATGCAGTCCTTTATGCCCAAAGAGCATTATCAAGTCATTGACTCCAATCTTTACGATTAGGGCTCACCAATTTCTCAAGTATGGATTGTCTCTATTTTACAATTCTGCTTGCCCGTTCGTCTATAGATGATAGGTCATAGACACCTTATGAGTGACATGGTACTTCTTTAAAAGGTTTTTTACCAATCAGTTGCAAAAATGAGTACCCCTGTCACTAATCAATGCTCTCGGTGTTCCGAACCTAGCAAAAATGTTAAACTTGACAAATTTTGCAAGAACCCTAGAATCATTAGTCTTGGGGGTTTTAGCTTCCACCTGTCTAGAAACATAACCTATAGCCAATAAAATGAAAATAAATCCAAAAGAAGAAGGAAATGATCTCTTCAAATCGATGCCCCATACATCAAAATTTTCACATGCAAGTATTGGAGATTAAGGCATTTGATCTTTATGGGATAAATTACCCTGTTTCTAGCATTATTCACATTCTTTATAGAACATATAGGAGTCTCAAAAAATGTTTGGCCAATAAAAACCACATTCAAGAATTTTCCTATTATTAGGCTCATAATGACCACCACAAGCATACAAATAGCAAAATTTCAAAATTGATTCATATTCATATTCAGGCACACATCTCCTAATCACTTGGTCATAATAACACTTCCACAATTGAGGATCATCCCAAATTTAATATTGTGACTCACTGTTTATCTTGTTTTGTTTAGCCTTATGCAAATCATTGGGAATCTCATGGTTTACTAGATAGTTCATAATATCTGCATTCCATGGAACCTTAACTTCAGTTGTTAGTAATTGCATCCGAAAAACAATTCTTGCAATGGTACTAAATCCTCCTCCTTCACCACTCGAGCCGAGTGATCCATGACTGAATTCTCTACACCTTTTTTGTCTTTGATGTCCAAATCGAACTCTTAAAGTAAGAGAATCCATCTAATCAGCCTTAGTTTCACTTCTTTCTTCAATTAAAGGTACCTTAATGCAACATCCCACTACTATAGGGTACATACCCAAACTTTCAGGAACATAACCTATGAAAATGTATGTTAAAGCAAAACAATTCCAACTTACACATGGCATCAACTAATATCATTTAAAAGTCAGCAAATTTTAAAAACCATTCATTGCATTAATTCATAAATTTACACTATTTCCTTTAGACAAATATTTACATAACCTCATATAAGTTCTAAAAAAAACAACAAAATACATGACACAACACTCCTGGAACTAGTTGACAGACCTTTGAGCCATAACAAAATCCAAAGGGGTCTTTTAGTCCTGTCTAAAGAACTAGGTCTCCTGTCTCGTACCTAAAAAACTACATTGCAATTTTTATGAGTTTTGCGAGCTTAATGAGTGAACCATCATTGATGATTTCACTGGATCATATACACATAATACATATTTTACAGACATTCATTCAGATCATATACACATTCCAGATATTCACACAACATGGTATATTATAGGATCACACAGTTTACATTGCTAAGCATAGCAAATAAATCGCATCAATTTATCACTCATTCAACTTTGCAAATCATTCAATAAATTTCAGTCTTATAATTTTATATGCATGAGACTCACATTCTTTCTTATTGTTGTGACCGAATGCCTATCAGAAACTTATACAAATATTAGCTCGTAGGACTCAATCAAACAAAATCACGGAGCATAGCTCTACGTGCAAAATCAAAAAATCACGGAGCAAAGCTCTACGTGGAAGCGCTTCATACTGGCAACTCAAGTCATAACGCCTTTATCTAAGCATGTATTTTATGAAATGCAATAATTTCTGAATATCTCATATATCACAATCTTATACAAATGCTCAGACAAGATTTAACAGTCATCGGACCTAAGCCTAGCATTCAACTTTCGTTGAGAATCAAATGTCGAATTCATTTAAATCAAAACACTCCCAATATAGGCCCAACTATTAAACTCCTCGGACCTCAGGTCCGGAATCTAGAGATAACTCACAAACAGTTCAATAATATTGGTAGTTTAACAAATCAAATTAAATTCAAATCAAATCAACCCTAGGAAATCATCTAGGTTGACTCACAGTACGCGCCAAGAAACTATTGCCTGGATGGTCCGGCAATGTCTGACTGGCATCCGATGTGCTCCTCTAAAACATACACAACACATTTACAAAATTTCACATTTTGCAGAATTGAAAACATATTCTTTTATGCACATGTACTTAAATAAATAAAATATGCACAATGCACTGTTCAATGACAATTCTGGGTATCTTATTGTAATTTTCATCATTAAATTGATCAGATATCAAAGCCCTCATTAATAACATTTGGTACTTATAAATTAGACCAAAATAAAACAATGTGAAATCAATTACACAACTTAATTGACCACTTCAGATTTTCTACCCATATAATTTCTGTTTAACTTTGTATAGTTAATCTGATTGGATAAATGACAAAATTAGGCAACACTTCCTTCTGAAAAGTTGTTCTACAGTGTCTTAAGTTTCTAATGACTCCAAGATCATCCAATTTGATTCATAAGTAGATGAGTTATGCACAAAATACCATAGAGTGTGCACATTTGAACTTTTGGCTAGTATATAATCATACCCTCTAATTGTACAACTCATATCTTTCACCTCAAATATCCAAAAATTACAAAATTTATACCAATTTAAAAATAAGAGAATAATATACAACTTTTGTGAAGAAAACTCAGCCTAATTCAGCCCACATCAATACAGTTTATTCAATAACTACAGGACATGATTTCTGTCCCTGATAGTGCTTCAGCTTAAGCTACAACTCACTTACATGCCAATTTTGAAAATCTTAGAGACAGAACCAAAATTCGACTTCTTCTAGAAAGTTGTAAACTTATGTCTCTAATTTAATACGAAGCAAACATATTTAGAAATCTACAACTTAAGTTATAATTAGAGAACTGAAGCATGATCATGAAAATTTTCCACTTCATATCATTTCAGCAGATTTCCACACTTTCATCATATCGATCACTTTCAAATCAATTCATATATCTCTAAAATTTTATAGAGAGAATGGAAAATGGATTAGGAATCCATTGGTCCAAGTTTCAATTTATTTGGAGTTCGGATGAAAAAGTTATAGGCAAAAGACTTAGGGTTGTTCAATGTAATACTCTAGTTTATAACCTTATACAAGCAACCACCACCCTCTTACTGTAGAATCACGTTTTTTGCATGTAAGTCTCCACGTTTTTTCAGCAACACTCCTCCATCTTCTTCCTCTCTTCTACTTAATTCCTCATCACAAACTTAGACTCTTATATTTATCCCTCTTATTCACTTCCATATCATCTTAACTTAGTCCTAAAACAACTCAAATTCAAGCTTATATTCCAACATCAAAACCAATCATACACTATGTTACCATCTTCAACTCTCTCTCTCTACCATCTTCAACTATCTCTCTCTACTGTAAATCTTCAAATTCTCAAATTTCCTTCCAATGTATATTCTTTCTTTTTTTTAATCCACTCATTAACTTCATTTAACTCCTTTTATAGTTCAAAATCAATCACTTACAAGTTCATAAAATATTGACTACCAAAACCGAAACTTCAAGCCTACTCTCCACTGTGTTTTCATTTTTATAGTATTAGTTTCACTACAACAACATGCTCATCATATCCCACATTCTCTATTTAAAAAGTTTTCGCACATCATATTGTCACCAGAAACTTAGCTCTAACTCATTTAACACCACTTTTAAACACGCATGTAGTACTTGGCAAGGTAACAGAGCAAACACTAGTTTTCTGCACTATCTAATTCACCAACCTTCATCACTCATTCCTCAAGGTTATTAACCATAACTCTACTACCAACCTTCTCATGCATGTATTGATTCATACAGAAAATCATCATCAAAATCATTTATAATATCGAGAAAATCAAAAACACAATTTACTTGAGAAGTCAAAAGTTATATGGTTGAATGATCGATGTTGAAGTCAAAAGTTCGTTCAACTTGTTAAATGCTTCCTTACATCCCTCATCAAACTCAAAGGGTACATCCTTTTGCAACAAATGATAGAGTTTTGTTGAAATCTTACTAAAGTCCTTAATAAACCTACGATAAAAACCTACATGGCTAAGAAAAGAACAAACTTCCCACAGATTTGTGGGGTAAGGTAGGTTTCACACAACTTCTATCTTAGCTTTATTGACTTCAATTCCGTTAGCTGAGATCACATGTCCCAAAACAATTCCCTGTTCAATGATAAAATGACATTTTTTAGAATTGAGAACAAGATTAGTTCGATGTAACATTCAAGTACACAATTCAGATTATCCAAGCATGCATTAAATGAATCCACATAAACAGTAAAATCATCCATAAAGACCTCAATAATTTGTTCAACATAATCAGAGAAAATACTTACCATGCATCTTTGAACGGTGGATGGGGCATTGCAAAGTCCAAACATCATCCTTCTGTAGGTAAATGTACTAAATGGGTAAGTGAAAGTTATTTTCTCCTGATCCTCGGGAGCTATCACAATTTGATTATATCCCAAATACCCATCCAAAAAATAGTAGTGAGATTGTCTTGACATTTAAGCATCTGATCAATGAATGAGAGTGGAAAGTGATCCTTGTGTGTAGCAGCATTCAACTTCCTATAATCGATGCACACTCACCATCCACTTTGAATTCCTGTAGGTATAAACTCATTATTCTCATTTGTAGGCACACTCACCATAATAATCCCACTTTCCTTCGGTTCTACTTAGACTGGACTCACCCATTTACTATAAAAAATGGATAGATTATACCAACATAGCAACTTTAAAATCTCCATCTTTACCATTTCCATCATCGAAGGATTCAACCTTCTTTGTGATTCTCTTGATGATTTAAATCCTTCTTCCAACAGAATTCAATGCACACATGTCGAAAGGCTAATACCTTTGATGTCAACTATGGTCCACCCTATAAATGTGATGTGGTCCTTAAGCAATTGAATGAGTTATTCTCCTTGAAGCCTGGTTAGGTTCCTGGATATGATTATTAGAAATGTTTCTCCTTCTCCCAAAAACACGTATCTCAAGTGCTCTGGTAATTGCTTCAATTCAATTGTAGGTGCCTGCACAACCGAAGGTAAATATTTTGTATTAAATATTGGCAATTCACTATTTTGAAATACATACCTTTTTGGTATTGTTTGCAGTGATTGCGGTGCTAGCACAATTATCTTTCATTTCATCTGTAATGAGCAAGTTAGAATTTTACAACATGTTTTCCGTTACTCATGCAAAGAATGGCTTCTAACTCATCTTTACCATCCATATCAAAAATTTCTTAAGACAAAGAATAAATGACATCAATTGACAAAATAGAATGAACATCACTAGGGTACCGTATAGCTTTAAAAATATTAAAGCGAACAATTTCACCATCAAACTCCATAGTCAATGTTCCTGCATCTACATTGATCTTCATCTTTGAAGCCTTCAAAAATGGTTAAATCAGAAGGATAGGAGAAGAATTAGATGAAGGTTCTCCCTCTATTTCAACACATAAAAGTCAACTAGGAAAACCAATTCGTTGATATACACTAAAACATCCTCTATAACCCTTTCTGGATAAGCATTAAATCTATCAACCAATTTAATTATAACACGTGTTTCTTTCATTGATCCCAAATTCAATGAATTATAAATGGAATATGACATAACATTAATTGAAGCTCCTAGATCTAAAATTACTTTTTCAAATCAGGTATCACCAATTTTGCAGGGAATTGTAAATGTACCTGGATCCTTACACTTTAGGGGAAGCTTTCTTTAAATGACTACAGACATATTTTCCCCCATACTTACTTTCTTGTCTCCCCTTAATTTCCTCTTAGATGTGCATAACTCCTTGAGAAATTTGGTGTATTGAGGAACTTGCTTAAAGGCACTAATTAGAGGTACGTTTAGTTCTACCTTTTTGAACATCTCCAAAATGTCCCTATCTTGCTCTTCTTTCTTTGATTTAGGAAACCTGTTACGAAAGGGAGGCAAAGTATTATTAAAGCTTTTAATCACATAAGATTTAGAATTTACCTGAGTTCCCGTTTCCACTTCTTTTGGATGCACTTTTTTTTCAGCTTCTTCCTCATCACCAATAACAGGAGTTTTGTGTGGTGCCTCAATTTCCTTACCACTTCTCATGGTAATAGCACTTGCATTCTCTTTCAGGTTTACAATTGTTTAAGAAGGAAGCTTACCTGAATTCTAATTCTCTAATCGGCCCACCGTAGTAGTTATATGACTCTGTTGATTTTGCAGATTCTAGATGCTAGCTCTTGTTTGTTGTTGGAATTGTATGGCATTATTTTGGAGCTAAGTGGTATCATGAGTTAACGTTTTCATCATTTCTTCCAATGAAGGTCTAGAACTCGATGGTTGAGCTTGTCTTCAATATGGTTGTTGATAGGAACCTTGTTGTTGTCCTTGCTGCCCATAGGTGTTGAATAGAGGATTCTTCTATCCTAAGTTTTATACATATAGGTTGCTAAGATTCCTTTATAGTTGACCCAAAAAGCTTCCAAAAGCATTCACTTATTCTATAGATGTATCCCGCAAAGTTAGACACATATCAGTGGGATGTCCTACCATTGTGCAAATTCCACATTCCTTTACTTGTTAAGCACCAGTTGCAGTCATTTGCCTAACTAAAGATGTCAACCCAGCCATTTGTTGCTCCAATGTAGCAGTACTAGCTTTATTAACCTTCAATGACCAGTCGTCCTCTCGAATACTGAATTGTTGAGAGTTAGCAACCATGTTGGAAATGAGATTTCTGGCTTCAATAAGTGTCTTATCCATTAGTTCTCCTCCGCTTGCTGCATCTACCATATTTCTTTCTTATGGTAGAAACCCCTCACTGAAATATTGTATCAAAAGTTGCTAACTAATTTGATGATACGGATAGCTAGCAAGCAACCTCTTGAAATGCTCCCAGTACTCATATAATGTTTCCCTATGATGTTTTCGAATTACATAAATCTCCTTCTAAATATTTGTAGCTTGAGACATAGGAAAAAATTTTCTAGAAAAAGTCTCTGCATCTCATTCCAAGTGGTAACTGATCCGGAGGGTAAGTAATAAACTCAGTCATTAGTAGTGTCTCCCAACGAGAATGGGAATGCTCTCAACTTAATATGCTCTTCTTGCACCCTGACTAGCTTCATACTAGAATAGACCACGTGAAATTCCTTAAGATACTTGTGAGGATCTTCACCTGGAATGCCATGAAAAGTAAGCAAAAGATAAATTAAAGCAGATTTAAGCTCAAAATCAACATCATTTCTAGGAAAATCAATGCATAACAGTTGATGATTAACATCAAGGTAGCTAATTGTTTAAGACTACAATCATTATTTTGCTGAGTCATATTAGAAGCAATATCAAAAATGGAATCACTAGAAGAATCAGAAAGTAAATCTAAAGCTATTTGAATTCCTGGTGAAGAGTCAAGTTTTCTGTCAGATGATGATGGATTCCTCATAACTTTGTTCAACTTGCCTTCTCACTCTGTGTAACGTTCTTTCAAGTTCTAGATCAAATTTCAATTCATCAGTGTGCGAAGATCGTTTTATGCATTGAAACTAACCAAACAAGAAAATAAATTAAACACAAATAAAAATAAAATAAAACAAATAAATTCAAAAAAGAAAAGGATATTAATCTCTGACAATGTTGCCAAAATTGGTCATATGTCGTAACACTACCAAAATAACTAGACTAAAACTATAGCTAGCGGTAAGTCTAAGTCGATCTCATAGAGATTAATTCCAATTACTTTCTTAAATTATCTGTATAAGCAAAATAGGGGGCTTTTACTTTGAAGCAAATTAGAAGACAAAGTCAAATTGAATCTATAAAAATAGATCAAATTAAGCAGTAACAAAGTGATGAAGTTGATCAATGAGTTGAAATCCAACTCTTTAGTTTAATCTCAGCTTAAGCACAACTTCGCAGATGTTGTTGAATTATCATCTTTACACCTCTCTTAAGACTATTGATCAGGAACTAATAATAAGCTCTATTAATTCCTATTTTTCCTTAGATCGTAGTTAATCAAGAAGAGCTCATCAATTAACCCTAACTATTGGGAAACCTAGAACAAGCTCCCTAAGTTTATCCAGACAGTTGCATTACAAGTGAGAAAAATAAACCAACCTAAATAACAATCACATAAACTCAACTCAGATTATTAACTTATGTTACATTATCTCTAATGATTTTAGTTGCCACATATAACCTTTAACACGACTATTACATATTGCATTCAAGTTCTAGCTATGGGTTTTCATGAAAAATGATTCAATAGAACATTAAAATCATTCTCATACAATACCCAATCAATTCATACAAGATAACATAAACAATCTGAACAGAGGAAAAAAAATACACAACAACCATCTGCTCAATGTGCTCCTTGGCCTCAATTGCACCTTCAAATTAGTGTTTAGAAAGTTAACCTTCCATCTCCATCTTCAAACTCTCACCATCGACCATCCTCTCCATCGCCACTATTAGTGTTGGCCTTATGTAGTCAAATTTAGGTTTAAACCGAGTGACACCTAGTCATCACGGACACCTGACTTTCTCAAGTTAATTCTCATAGTATGAGAATTCATAGTTGTGTAAGACCATTGCATAACTGTGCAAACCTCTCACGGCTATGATAGATCTCTCATGGTTATGAGAGATTTCTCACTCCCATGCAATCCAATGTTTGGTCGTGAGACTTCTCCTTTTTTTGTTCTTCTTTTAACACTCTCTCTTGCCTCTTCTCCTTTTGAGTCCTCTTTTTCTTCATGTTCCATGAATCAATAGAATATGAACATTGAAAAGATGGCTTCAATGATATGCTTTCGAGTCACTTTTGCTTCTTTATTTCTGAAAAGTACCTAAGATCAAATATGAGATAAAGTGAGTATCCTAACCATTTCTATAACATCAATCACTAAATGTAGTATGTCAAATGAATCAACATTTAAACACATATCACCCAACAAATGATGAAGCAGATGCAGAAACTCCTGTGGTAGAAGAGGAGTCAAATGAATAAGAGGTTCCAAACTAAAAGCATCCACAACAACAATTATCAATTGCATTGAGAAAACTAAAAAGGAACACTCAAGTACCTGCTCGATATATTAATATGGTGGCTTTTGCATCTCTAATTGAAATTGATGTCATTCATACTACTTATAATGAAGCAGTTTGATGTTCAGAAGAAGATATGTGGAGGATAGCAATGAATGAAGAAATACATTTCCTTCATAAGAATCAAACATGGAAGCTAGCTAGTCTCCCGAAGGGAAAGAACGCAATCGGATGCAAATGATTATATGCAAAGAAAGATAGATTTCCTGATAAGAATGATGTTCACTATAAAGAAGGCTGGTGGTTAAAGGCTATGCTTAGATGGAGGGAATTGATTATAATGAAGTTTTTTCTCCAGTTGTAAAATGTTCCTCCCTTTTAATTTTGTTGGCTTTGGTAGCATAGTTTGATATGCAACTAGTTCAATTGGATGTAAAAACTACATTTTTACATGGAGACTTAGAAGAGGGAATCTATATGGCTCAACCTAAAGGTTTTAGAGTTGCTGGAAAAGAGAATATGGTGTGTAAGCTTGAAAAATCGTTGTACGGATTGAAGCAATTTTTAAAGTAGTGGTACAACCGATTTGACAAGTTTAAGCTGGGCCAGAAATACACAAGAAATAAATTCGATCACTTTGTATATTTTTGCAAGCTACAAGATGGATCCTACATCTGTCTTCTCTTGCATGTTAGCGATATGTTGATAGCTTCAAAAAATCTAAAAGAAATTGAGAGATTGAAGATTCAGGGATTTAGGTGAACCCAAAATGACTCTTGACGTTGAGATAAGTAGAGATAAGGAATTGGGGAGACTTTGACTCAAAATTGATATTTGAGAAAGGTACTAAAATGTTTTAGTTTGAATGAAAAGTTAAAGCTTGTTATTGCTTCTCATTTCAAGCTCAGTGCATCTTTGTTTCCAAAGAATGACATAGAACGGGAACATATGTCAAAAGTACCATATGCAAATGTTGTTGGTAGCTTGACGTATAATATGGTGTGTACAAGGCCTGACTGTTGGACCCCGAACTTTCCTTAGAAGATTAGAATTAATAAATGAGAAAAGTGGAGAGGTTCATATAAATATTCTTTAGTGCTTTCAGTGGCTAAG
>JAOSBN010175728.1:0-19903 GCA_027563595.1 Erythroxylum suave | reverse complement strand
GTGATGAGTTGTTGGAATGGGTTTGGGTGATGTGATTCGTGCGAGGCTGGGAGGTTGACGTATACGACGTGTTGATGTCTGCATTGTATCTTGATATCAGTCAATGAAGTGGTCGTGATGCTGTCGTGGGTGTAGTACTATACTGCGTTCGAGTGGCTGAGCCATCACTGATGGATGCTTGTCTCAATGTTCTAGATTGATGGCATCAGATCTGGGATTGTAGTCCAACCAAGGTGCCTTCTAGAGTCTTCAACCGTCCATACACATGCCGGGGAACGAGAATGTGAAAGAAGATGGACACGCGTCCGGATAGCGAGAGTGTCCCAACATTGAACCACTCTCGTATAGCACCGAGACATAAGATTTGAAGAGATTCTCGATCGCCTAACGTCCAAGATGAACACCGAGAAGCAGCCTCTGATCAGAGCTGAGGATGTATAACAACAGGACTTCTTGTTTACAGCGCATGCCCGAGGGTTTCCTAGATTGAATGCAGACATCACATGTATTCGTGCGTAGATTCGTACTCGATATCCGGAGAAATATGTCCTTTCGACTTGAGACGATGTTCGACGTTGGAAGGATCATGCTCGCACTAACGTTGAGAACAGATTCCATCTGTGGTGCGAACACGAAAGACCAACTGGCAAACCAGTCGAGCTCCTTACTGTTGCCGACCTCAATTTCGAGATGAAGTGTTTCTTCCAGGAGCTCAGTCCGGTGTTCGAACGTCGAGGAAGGGGCAAAAGCCAAAGGAGAACTGTTGCGGCCGGCTCTTCAACGATCAAGTCGGCAATATGCCTCTGCTGCGGTCTTCTAGGTATGGCTGCACAGCTACCTGTGCCCGTTCTGGAAAAAGTAGTGATACTATTGCACGCATTCTCTAGTTGCTCAAACATCTTGGATGACCAGTGGCCATCCGATAGCCGTGAATGTCTGCTCCTCGTCGTTTGAGTCCAAGTTTTGCCGTGAGTGCAGTTCACAAGCCGGATATCTAAGTAGAGAGACCTTGACTCAGTCGTATGAAGTATGTGGAGAGACGTTCAACTCAGGACCTACCATATTAATAGGCGGCCCGCTGATAGACGAACAAAATGCAGATGGAGCGAAAAGCGGCAATATTGTTGTCCATACTCTAATGCCACTTCCAACCTAAAGCTTACTCAACAACAAAGTCATCGTCTGCTCATTGCAAATCATTAAGCACGATTCCACCGCAGGATTTATTTCCCGCCAGCATGCCATGGCATACTTGTGCATATAACCACGCTGGGACATCTTCTCAAACAACAATAGCATCCGAAGCGCTGGAAGTTTCGACAGGTTCGTGGTAGCGTGTGGTTGACTTTTCCGTAGTTCTTCTACCCACTCTATCATGCTGACAACTTCGGTGCCTGTTCCGCACCACAATCCTACCACAGGGACCAGCTCGGACCATGGATACGGATTCGGGTTGACGAGATTCAACACACGGAGCGTCGATATACTGCTGTGCTTCAGTTCGTAATCGACAAGATCGTTCAAGATGCTTGCAGCCCAGTCTACCGAGATCCAGTCGACTGTCTCTGTGAAGTCAGAAGGCACCCGTCTGATAGCTTTACAGGTCCGCAAGAAGGTTGCTGTTACGTCGAGATCGGCCCAGGTATCGTCCTTGCCTGGAACAAGTTCACCCAACCGGACCACGGTGGCTGGGATACCTGAATGCGAGACGGCAGCCTCAAGGATATGTTCGGCCACCCGTTTCGATTCTGCATATCCGTTCTCCATTGTGGAGCTCAGATCTTCGACGGTGCTCTCTGGAATGATTTGCTGTGCGCTGCCCTTTGTGCTCCAGACACCTGTTGCACTGATCGATGAAATGAAAACGATCCTCATACGAGTCTCGCTTCTCGTGCTCAAGGCGATGAGTTCTCGAACAGCGTTGAGGTGATCATCGAAACGATCTAATGGGAGGTTGAAATCGACTTGCCAGGCATTATGGATGATGAGTTCGCAGTCGTCTGCAAGTCGAGCCTGATCCAGATCACAAAGGCCTAGATTGGACCGCGAGAAGTCAATTTGGATCGGGACCAGATGCACCGAATGATATCGTCCTATCAATTGCGTATGGTCTCTCGGATTTCGATCAAGACAATAAATTCGAGATATCAGTGTGTTCTGACTTAATTTCTTTATCAGGTAACGCCCCAGATAACCCGTAGTCCCCGTGACGGCGATAGTGAGTCCTCCTCTCGCCTTTCTTTCATTTCGGTGTGAAGACGTGGGAAGATCGTTAGCATACTTGGCTATTTTCGCATTCATTTCCGCTACACGATCACGGGTGTTTAGTCTCTTGCCTTTGACGAGGAAATTGGTGAGAATTACCACAAGTTGGTCGACTGTTGAGTGGGTATAGATCGTTTCCATCTGCAGCCAGTCCAGGTTAGCATCTGTCTTGAGCCCCCTCAAGCTAGCTTTGAGGTAGCTCAGCATCTCAGCAGTCTTAATAGAGTCCATGCCATATGCGTAGAAATTTTGATCGTTGCGAAGATGAGTGCCTATCGAGACTTGACCCAGAATTGAACGTACGAACTCCCTCAAACCATTGGCGTGGAGCATTGAGGGTGACAATGTGATGACTCCAGGTGTAGACTCAGCGGTGACGGAGCCAAAGAGGATTTGAACATCATCCTCATATAGTCTTTCAGTCATCCGTCGTACAACCGAACCTTTTCCAGCACGTGCAAATGGTCTGTGTTTGTCCGCGACAATGATCATATTTCTGGCAACCCTACCGTAAGCCGGGAGCTGGAGATTTCCCACCTCCACGTGTGACCATATTTCTTCGAGAGGGTCTAAGAGAGAGGCGTCTGATGCTAGCTCAACAAGAAGGACCGACTGAGACCGGCCGTGACCAGTGATGAGTGCACCTGTGACACCTGGTGCAGAGGTGATGGCCGTCTCGAATGGAATCGGATTCAGTTTCTCTCCGCTGGAGAATACGAGTATGTCATCCTTTCGTGCTTTGTATTTCCATAGTCCAGGCTTATTTGGATGTGGTTCGAAGAGATCTTTGGTACAATACTCCCGGATATCCGGAAGAGTATGGTAAAGTGCTGAGGTTGTCGCCACATCTTGACTCGAGAACACAACCAGCTCATAGAGCTCGCCAGCGTCTCTACGAAATTCAAACTTCTCGCATGGATGAAACTCTAGATAAGCCCAATCTTCACGCTCCGGGAAAAGTTGTCGAATCTGTCCAATCTCAGTGCTGCCATATGACTGGCATAACCTTGTTCGGCTGGAAATCTCTGTTCCAACTGCGTCAGCCAAAGGACCACCCGCGTAGAGGATGGCGTCAATTTGGCTCAAGATCTCCTTGCCGTTAGGTTCGTGGTAGATCATCTCAATCATGACCGGAGGCAAGACCACACAGCGAGGACGTAAGTCTTGAATGATTGATTTAGTAAGAGATCCACTAGGGGGTCGTTTTGAAGGCCCGAATATCGGCACTGTCAAATTATATAGAGGGACCAGGATCTTTGTAGTGAAACCTGCTAGGTGATACGGTGGGAAGATGTCGAATATACGCTCACCTGGGACTTCGTAACGCAATGAGCCGAGTGAATCGTGGTTGATACGACCGTTGACAGTGGGAAAATTGCGCACATCGAAGGTGGCTAATGCACCGTGTGTGTAAGTTACAGGCTTAGGTCGTCCAGTTGAGCCGGAAGAGTGGAAGATGACTATAGGTTCTTGATAAATCTGACTGTAGCTGAACGAATACTCGAATTTGCATTTCGACACTTTAAGCAGTTCTTCTAGTGGTGGTAAATGTACTATTCGTAGGGATGGTGATTGTTTTCGAAGAGCCTCGGCCTCAGCAGTGAGCTGTCCCGAGTAGACTAAGCCATTACAACCAGTCTGCTTGATAAGCGATGTGGTGATAGCCTTCGGATTCCTTGGGGACGGCAAGAAGATCTGTGTCAAGTATGTCAATCACGATTTATACGGGACGTTTCGAATATACATACCGTCCAACGACACTGTATAGTGGCATAGACGATCAGACAATAGCACAGATCGGGTGCCCCGATATACGCCAGCGTCAACCGAGTGGACGCGTCCTGACGGTCATCGAATCGCCTACTGAGCCAATGCGAAAGATAATTTACAGCATGAGAAACTTGCTGAAATGTGATTTCTCGGAAGCGGTTGCCAATCTCGTCATTGCGAGGCACGATGCAGAATGTCCGTTGGGGCGTAAGGTCAGCTTCATGGTGCAGAACGGTGAGTAATAGGCGACGTCCGTAGGTGGTTGACATATTGGACTGCTTGCAATTCGAAAGTCGTGATGCCTCCTGCTCAAGCAGTTTTGTGGTCGATGCACTTTATGTTGCCCAGCTTAGTACAGTGCCTCTGACGAAAACCAAAGAAGGTGTCCCTCTTCTCTTGCAGAATCTTCATCCAGACCAATCAAAGTGTGAGAGCTTCATGATTGCCATCGAACAGCATAGGTATGTACGTGTCTTCACTGATCTTTATTGCTTCCGTAAAGAGTGCACATGATCTCTTCAGTTCCAGCCGAAGAACCCACAGATTCAATAAGTTTTGCTCAGAATTTGATCGTCCAGTGTTGAGGATGGCGGATGATCAGCTCAAAAAATACCTGGAGCTTTGTACTCTGCAAAATATGGGGGTTTGGTTGCCAAAGTTCCACATTCAAAGTGATCTGCACAACCAGGACTCATTCACACGACTCACCTTTGCCTCATGAATCGATCGAAAACATGTACGGGCCATACGAGCCGCCTATTTGACATTCGTTGCACCTGCTTGCTGATGGATCCGATAGCGTGACCAGCTTTGCCTCAATACTGCCGCAGGCTGATCAGAGCCAAACATATCGTAGCACTTGAGATTGCGCCATCATCTGTTTGCAAGGTTGACTGACGGCGGCAACGCACTAACGATTTGGGATTGCGTAGATGAGATGCTATCGTGCCATGAAACTCCAGGGAGAGACCTGTATGGGCGCTTCCTTATTGACAGCATGCGGCAAGGAAGCTCAAGACGGCAAAGCAGAAAAGGATGTGCCTCGCCGCAAATGATGCATCTACTTCCAGAAAAAGTATCGATATCACTTACCTTAGTCTTGGTACGTGGCCGCATGGTCTATCCGTGCATCCGAGTCTTGATCGTTGTTCTCGCCTGATACAGGGCACACTATCAAAGCCAATGAGGGAGCTTGAGAGTTGTCGCTGGTTACGTGCATGCGGTTGCACTGAAGTTTCCTAGCCTGTACTGACCAGGTCAGTGCGCGGTCGGAAATAGACTTCTGTAGTTGCTTCATTCCTGCTATTGCGCTGCTCCAACATGTCGATTCGTCACAAACGTGACTTGCCGCCAATTTCGAATAGTGCTGTGAGCCTGAAGTTCTTGTTTCAGGTAGACAATGTTCTGCTCTGTGGATATACTCAGACAGATCGTCGACAGAAGTTAGTCTCAATCGCGTGTTGTGAGCTCACATTTGTCCTTGGGGTGCCAAAGAGCTGGATCAAGATGAGATAGATCGATAACAGTGGACATGTGTGGAGGTCTGATCCAGTCACCGTCGACATGGATATGATGTAGCTCAACGATAGTGCTTGAGATCGATAAGAGAACAATGACACACAGACAGAGTCCGTCGTACTATTTGTGTGACTGTAAGTTTTGGACCGACTTCGTCCACTGGCAGGCCATGGATTGTAGCATTATACACATATGTACCTGCCATTGCCTTTCCTTTCTAGCCACAGAGGCTGCCTTCTTTTGACTTGAGGTCGGTCTCGGAATGGCGATTCTCATGTAAAATACTCCGACCTCAGCTCGCGAAAGACTTGATGCTCAAATCTGGAGCTCCGCTTGCCGCAACGTCACATTAGCCTATCAGACAGAAGGAGGCTGAAGTTTCCACACTCGGACGTCGATCATGTCATTTATCTTGGCCGGAGCACTTGAACTGCCGCCGAGATAGACGAAGCTGCCCGGAGCTGCATTATTCAATCGACAGCGCATCTTCGGCCTCTTTGTGTCTAGCTGTGGTTTCTGCCGTCGTCTTCTCAGCTTCACGCATTCACGTTTCGAGGTCTGCGTTCCTCGACAGCACCTTCGCCTTACGCAGTCGCCTATCGTTGTGACCGCCAACAGAAATCCCACGGGCTTAGCATCCTCCCCACCTCCGATTTCCTGTCCAGCCTCCGGCACCAGCTAGAGCTGTCCTTCCACGTCTTTGTCACTTATAGACACAGCCTCTGATCTTTCGGTGCACGCTCCGCAATCATGGCTCCTTCGGCAGAGATCGATCATCGCATGACAAGTATCAAGCCCCGGCTGAAGTACAACACTATTGGCGGTGTGAACGGTCCTCTAGTCATTCTCGACAATGTATGTACCTGCGCTCGGAGCACGATTCAAAAGTGCAGCTTGCTTAGAGGCGGAAAGCGTCCCTGAGATACAACACCATGAGCAATGTGAGGATTGTTAATGAGCTATGGCTGACCAAAGACATTTGCGGGCTGTAGGTCAAATTCCCAAAGTACAATGAAATCGTGAGCTTGACGCTGCCCGATGGCTCAGAGCGAAGTGGTCAAGTGTTGGAAGCAAGAGGTAAGAAACCATCAGCCTTTGCAAAGAACCAGCTGACATAGAGGACGCACAGGAAACAGAGCTATTGTTCAGGTACAACATTGCCCTAACTGCGACTCGATGAGGTCACTAATTTGAGCAAAGGTGTTTGAGGGTACATCAGGTATTGATGTGAAGAAAGTGAGTGGCAAGAGAGTTCTCGTGAACGTTGTATGCTGACATGACACAGACCAAAGTCGAGTTCACCGGCCACAGTCTCAAGCTTGGTGTTTCCGAAGACATGTTGGGCCGTATCTTCGATGGTTCAGGTCGTGCCATCGACAAGGGTCCAAAGGTGTTGGCAGAAGACTACCTTGACATCAACGGCAGTCCTATCAACCCATATGCAAGAGTATGCCCATACCAAAGTGATACTTTCAAGAGTAGGCTGACAAGGCGCAGGTGTATCCGGAAGAAATGATCATGACTGGTATCTCAGCTATCGATACCATGAACTCGGTCGCTCGTGGACAAAAGATCCCCATCTTCTCTGCTTCCGGTCTGCCTCACAACGAAATCGCAGCTCAAATTTGCCGACAAGCTGGTCTCGTCAACCAACCAAACAAGGGTGTTCACGACGGTCACGAGGACAATTTCTCCATCGTTTTTGCTGCCATGGGTGTCAACATGGAAACTTCACGTTTCTTCACTCGTGACTTCGAAGAGAATGGCTCTATGGAGAGAGTCACGTTGTTCCTCAACTTGGCCAACGATCCAACTATCGAACGTATCATCACCCCGCGTCTTGCTCTGACAACTGCCGAATATTATGCCTACCAGCTAGAGAAGCACGTCTTGGTCATTCTCACGGATTTGACAGCTTACTGTGACGCTCTTCGAGAAGTCTCTGCTGCTCGAGAAGAAGTGCCAGGTAGACGTGGTTACCCCGGTTACATGTACACTGATTTGTCTACCATCTACGAACGGGCTGGTCGTGTTGAAGGACGCAACGGATCTATCACTCAAATTCCTATTCTGACTATGCCTAACGACGATATCACGCATCCAATTCCCGATCTGACTGGTTACATTACCGAGGGACAAATCTTCGTTGACCGTCAACTCGATAACAAGGGTATCTATCCTCCGATCAACGTCTTGCCATCGCTTTCTCGTCTCATGAAGTCTGCCATTGGTGAAGGTCTGACTCGAAAGGATCATGGTGATGTTTCCAACCAGTTGTACGCCAAGTATGCTATCGGTCGTGACGCTGCCTCCATGAAGGCAGTCGTCGGTGAGGAAGCTCTGTCATCAGAAGACAAGCTTGCTCTTGAATTCTTGGACAAGTTCGAGAAGCAGTTCATCGCTCAAGGTCCATACGACAAGCGTTCAGTCTTTGACTCACTCGACCTTGGTTGGCAATTGCTGCGTATTTTCCCTAAGGAACTGCTCAACCGTATCCCAGCCAAGATCTTGGACGAGTTCTATGCCAGAAAGGCACCAAAGAAGGAGAAGCAGTCGAATAAGGACACCAAGGACAACCAGACGAACGGTGAGACCAACTTGCTGGAGGATGACTAGAGGCGTGCAAAAGGAGAAGCATTCCTGCACGGCAATTGTGCCAGGTCAATGGAAAATTCTTAGTAACATCGAACATGTCATGATCCAGCTCGTGTTGGGTCTACTTACGGTCGCATTGTACGAGCGCATCGTGTTCACGTCCGTTCTACAGAGAGTCAGTCGTGGTGGTTGATCCGTCCATATAGCGAGTTTAGAATGTAATTGAGCTGATTCAGCACAACACGTTCATCTTTGGGCAATCAGGTAGTTTGCTTGTGAAATCTTTACTACCCGCATTCTGTCCATATACATGAATTGATATTGTACAACGCGTGCACCACGACGTGCGACTTCATCCACAACTACATCCCCTCAACACCCCTTACTTATAAGCAGGCTGCACCAACGTCATGCCCCCATCCGGATACAAAATCTGATCATTATAGAACAAGCCACCCTTCCCGGCCAAGAACAAAATCGTCGCTCCCATGTCACTGTCATGCCCAAACCTGCCCGCGGGGTTACTCGCGCCACTCTCGTCGAGCGAACTCTTGTTGTCCTCGCCGCTGTCGTCGGCCGTCATCTCGCTGGGGAACACGCCGGGCGCGATGACGTTGACGCGCACGCCGACGCTCGAGAAGGTCGTGGCCAGCATGCGCGACACGTGCGTGAACGCCGCCTTGCTGGCCGCGTACGCGAACTGGCCCCCCGAGCTGCCCTTCATCGCCCCCGAGATCGACGACACGTTCACCACCTGTGAGCTGTACCCCGGCACCGCGTCTTTGCCCTTGGCCAGCAGCGGCAGGAACGCCATGCTGAGGTAGTACCCCGCCGCCACGTTGGTTTGCATCGTGTCCAGCCACGTGCTGAGTGGCGTTTTGAGGAAGTGCTTTGAGATCGATTGCGGGTCGGACATCTCGGGCTGCCCTGCTTTGGCTGGTGTGTGTTAGCGAGTAGGAAGGGAGTGCTGGGGTATGGCTTACAGAATTGAGTGGCTTGATCGAAAGCGACGCCAGCATTGTTGACGAGGAGATGGAGACCTTTGGGTTCTTTGCTCTCTATCTCTTTGACGAGGCGTTTGACGTCTTCGGGGTCGGAGACGTCGCCGGGGAGGGCGTGCATGGAGCCTGGACCGTCACCTCCGTACTGCTTGATGGTCGACTCGAGGACCTCTTGTCGTCGGCCGGTGATGTAGACTTTTGCGCCGTTGGCGACCAGTGCTTGGCTGATCATCAGGCCGATGCCGGTGCCGCCGCCCGTGACGATGGCGGTGATGTGGCTGACGTCGAAGAGGTCTTTGGCTTTGAGTTGGTGTGTTTCATGCTTGCCTGAGGTGTGTCAGGACGGATCTGGAGAGCTGAGTTCTGTGTTGTTGGGAAGTACATACCTGTAGCCATGTTTGCGCGTGGGACGATGCTGAGTGGTTGGAGTGTTTGGATAGGTTTGAAGGCACGTCGCAGTGATGGATGAAGCGATGTTCTAAAGAGATTGCGAGACATCTTCGATAGAGACAGCAGAAGCAAGAAAGTCCTTCTTATATGCTGGACGAGGATGGCTATACGAAAGACCTACCTCATGTCTCCATTCTGCGTGTCGTCGATGACGACATGGAATTGTAGTTTGTTACTCCATACATCTCGACGCACATCTGACGCATTGTCGTGCACTTGTAGTTGCTAGGTTGTTCAACAGCTGTGCGTGAGCCGTTTGAAAGCTGAGGAGGCTCAGCAAAACATTTCTTGGTGTTCCACGCCGCTGTCCACGAAGTGTGTGGTTTTCGTCGGCCAATCAAAACGTGGATTAAATATCCGTCCTCTAGCACGTGGTTACGCAACCGCGATGCTTGTTCATACCCCAACTGAAGTTATCAGTTTAGAGCACTGTCGAACTCGGGATCAGACAGAGAGCGCATGTTAAGACGCTTGATTCGAATAGCAGGTAAAATGTTCAAAGTTGTGCAGTTCTATTCTTTGTAGTGCGGGCTCTCGTCCCAGTCAGTGTGGTGACTGACTAGACTTCCAGCACTGCTTGGGTTTCTTAAAACATAAGATCACTGAGGACATCTAGAGGAGCAAAGATGTTGCAGAGAGGTGTTAATCAACACTATATTCGTCACGCATGTAACGCAAGTTCCCTGTACGACACTCTCCTTGATTTAACAAAACAGATCATATCATTAATCTGCCACTCCTGCTACTACATCGCCGAGTCCCATGAACCCACAGTCCTCGATGTCCGTCTTCACCTCAGTCTGAGCATGCAGCTCTCTCTAAGACGAGGCTGAACAGCCAAGTTCAATCATTCAGGCCGGCACACAGATTGGCCTTTCCCGTAGAGGCAGTGATAACGGTATCGATAATTCCCAACCAGCCAAGCGCAACCCTCGCGACATTTTAGAGCTCGCTATGGTCTGGTGCGGAGGACTAGGATTTAGCAACGGCTTCATGCGTAATGCTAAAGTTCGCAGCGAGCTCAGGAACCGACACAAGCTCATCGGAATGGAGATGGAGGCAACCGGAGTGATAGGTACTTTGCCAACAGGTGTACTTCATAACATTTGTGATTGTAGTGACAAGTACAAGTACAAGTCTAGGTCCAAGAAGTGGCAGCCATAGTATTTCGTCCCCGTTCGACCCGTGGAACGCCCAGGTGTCGAAGGCAAGGAGTTTCAATTCAGCTGTCCAGTTTCAAGATAACTGACCTTTTCGTGGATGCAGATCAGGGGGCTGCATCAAGCCCCAGACAAGACATGACTGGTCCACGATAGCAGCCAACAAGGAAATATTTTCGGTGGCTGATTCCACAGCGAGAAAGCAATGTCAGTAGGTAACACTTACAACTCGGGAGGTGGCACCATGCGGTTTGGTTAGAACCCCAGCTATCAGATGGAAGACGGACAAGCGTGCTCTGCGCCTGTGAGTCGTGATGCTGGAGTTCAGAGAGTAACTTGCGTGAATGATTTGCTTGATGCTGCTGTGTCTTGAGCTTGGGTGCAATCTTAGCAGGTAAATACGCGGACTACATTGGCAGCTCGAGGCCAAGCTGGGTCAAGTCTTGGAAGGGCACCCTAGGTAGATCAATGACGTACTCTACTAGGATTTCATCTCAGTCTGTAGAATCGCAGTAACTGATTTGGTAGTGCTGTGTGTTGGAAGAGTAAAGATATTGTCAGAAAGCTAGCAGCGCCGATGCATCCTTGTCGGTGCTTGTTTCGACTAGGTCGGCCACTCGCGTGAACACGAGAATGCTGGATGTACTTTCGTGCTCTTGCTGTTGCACTCGTGGGGCAGTCTGGCGGGTGCCGTGGCTCGTGCAGCAACCGCTCCTCCAAGACCGAGATCGGCCGCTAGAACGATGTCACTGACGGCACGACACCAACAGATTCTCCACGTTTTCCGCCGACTGTTACCTGCGTTTATGGCACACCTAACCGACCTCAACCACACGTGCATAGCTGATGGTTGGCTCGTTGGTCATTTGCAGACGCTTCCACTGGCTTCAACGTCAGTGCTCTGGTTAGTCTCATGACATGTGAATCCACGAAGCTTAATGCATGGTCGATCCGCTGCACATGTAGATAAACATCCTTTGTTGCCGTCGAGATCGAAGTCCTCCCTGTCCAGCTGTCCTTGACATATCTGCTAACCACGATTCCCTCTTTCAACACTGACAGCAGGGTCCGCAAGTGTTCGTTCGTGACCAGAACGCGGACACATCCTATTTGCCCAATATGGTTGTCTCTCTCTTCCATCCGACAGCGCATGCGCAGGCACAGGCGCGTCCTGCGTCACAATTGAGAATCAACAGCCATCATGTACCTGCACCTATTCCACCATATGGTACAAAATCAGCAGCAGTCTCAGTCAAGACGAGAATGGTCCCTGCACCTCTAACCACGTCTAAACAGACGGGAAATAGACGGCCTTCCTTATCGAGAACTCAATCCTCCCCATCCATGACAACTGCGCCTATGTTTCCTGATGAAATTCTGCAAAACCTTTACATTTCAGAGTGAGCACATCACTGCAACACGAAACATCTCTAACACGAGCCAGTCTCGAGACAGCGCGAGCCGTGCTTTCTCCGAACTATGCCTCCCCTGGTCGACCAAAGATCAAGTACGTTCTGACTTTACTTGACAACTCGAAAGATCAGCCACAGGTCTCTATACCGACTGCGACAGACGACAATGTTGTCCCACCTGAATTTGTGCTGAAACTTATCAAACTTTCCGACTACACTGACGTCAACATCCTTGAGAAGCTGCCTGAAGCATGTACGTTCATCCGAGAGTCCCTGGCGAACAATGACGGAGGGGTTCTTGTACATTGTCGGAAGGGCGTCTCAAGGTCTGGAAGTGTCATTGTTGCCTACCTAATGCAAGAATCACGACTCGGCTTTGAAGATGCACTACAGCAAGCAAAGAAGTGCAGAGGCAAAATTTGGCCAAATCGAGCGTTTGGAGAACAGCTGAGAATGTGGAAAGATCTTGACTATGCACTCGTGGATTCAACCGGCCAAGAGAAGGCACAGTACCAAGAATGGAAAGCGAAGAACAGATTTCGACCTCAAGCGTGGGAGTTTTGACGTTGAAGACCTGAACATCCGTCAGCTGCTGCGTCCAAATGTCCCAACGAAGTCGACGATTATGATCTGATACCCTATCTTGAATCGATGCTGGTCCACCATAGAACTTAACCTGTGCCAGGACAGAGGGGTTCGGTGTTCGGCGTGAATGCAGAGTTGCATAACAAAAACGAAGCAAATGAAGTCATGTCTTCACCTGGATCCCAACGACATTTCGCACAAAGCGCTTGCTTTGCGACCCAAGCTTTTGTCGTGTTGTCCAACCATGCTCGTCCATTTCATTGTATGTTGGAACAGGTGACTTTTGATTTCCTGCTCTGCTGCTTTCCGCTAGCGTCGGGAGCAGTGCCGGTATCTTGATTTCCAGAAAGCAGGAGAGAATCGTGTTGATACTCACGCTCACCTTTCAACGAGCTCTAGGAGCCAAAATGGTTAGAACAGCTACCTGTTATGGATCATTCTTACAATATCGGCATTCTTATTGGCCATGCCATGAAAATTCTCTGTTTTCCGTCGAAAATGAGTCCCTACAGCTGTTCCCTCTTCTTGCCAGATATCTACCGACCTCGTCCTCATCGGTTACAAACTGTGCACACAGACGGTAAGGTCTCGTTTGACAACATCGCAACAGTACTGCTGCTTGATCAAAGGTAAGAGTATTGCTTCCTGCCTGAAAGCCTCATCGTGCACTCGCAAGAGGCCTTGGGGCCGTCATTCTTGGTCTGCCAACAACCAGATGTCCATCAGACCTCCACAAGAGCTGCTGGCTATGCTAGTACAGCCTGAAGTCTTTCATCGATCTGTCAGCAATGGACTGTGTGCAACGAAGATGGCAAATATGACAGGTCCGCAAGCTGACGACATGTCTTTGCTGTCAAAGCTGAAGACCAGCCATTTAAAGTGGCCCAACTCTGAAACCAATACTGACTCCTCACAATCATCATTCGTTTCCAATGTACACCAACGGTATACTAATGTATATATAGTTACTTGACATACCGCCATCACCACCATTGCCCGCCTGTAAGTTTCTCCGGATGTTTACCATAGTATCAAGCTCTTTTGCTACAACAGTCCCTATCTGGTCACCATGCGCGTTATAATTCTGTGTCTGTTCGCAGGTATCCTAGATCGGGAGCCAAAGGAGACAGAAGACTCTCAAGTTGGTCAAGTCGCACAAGGCCTTTGCCTATGTGCTTGTGAGATTGAATGCTGCACATACAAGAACTCATGATCTCGAGGCTGAGAATGTCTGTTCTCTACCTCTTCATGTTGTACCTTCTGGCTGAGACGTGCCACCGAGCTCCTGTGCGGCATATCCTGGCCTCAGTACTGTCTCTGTCTGAATCTTCACCCCTTTACGATCCTCGCAATTTCACACAATTCACAATCGCCTCTTTGCTAGTTCTGCACTGAGATACCGGTGTACAAGTCTCACCTTTTCGTCACTTCTTCGCTGGAAGCTCTTGGTCATCCAATGCAACCGATCAAAGGTTGTGGTCGTTTTCGTACCACCATTCTCACCTCACTTGTGTACAAGATCGGTACAATCACGTCATCGACCATCGGCCACCCTGGTTTTCTTGATCATACTTCCAGGTGTCTCTGCTGAGAGCTCATATTCGAAACACACAACCTGTCAAGTGGACTTGTTTCCGTCTCTCACCTTGGTCGTTGTCCTCGACTCACTCTCATCTCATTTGAGTATACGGTGGATGATTTTCTTGCCGATCCCTATGAGCGCTCGGGTTACCTTGACACAGGAGTCGTTTCAATCTCTCTCACCTCATTCCAACCTCAACTACTATTCAGAACTGCCCATCTACTGAAGAAATGATGAAGGTTGTGGGTCCTGGCGAGGTCTCTCTCCTAAGGGCTCTCACCCACCCTCTTGTCTATATAAACCTCCTTCCTCCCCTACTCTCCTCCCCTCTTCCTCCTACCATCAACACAATCCAGGAGCCCACCACACCTGGTAAGCCCAATGTCTTACACTCACTCACATCTACAGCCCACATTGGTACATGACTATGGTCTAGAGGGTGCCAGACATATTGACTCCAACCAGAGCCTTGCTGGACTTGACAAGGCTGCGATCAGGAATGCTAACATACGTTTTTAGGACAAAGCAAAGATGGCGATCACAAGAAGCCAAAATCTGGCACCATCGACGTGTCTGGAGAACGCCAGACCACAACCAGCTAATGTTGTCGATACTTCGAAGACGTCTGTTCGCCGACCCGATCATCGTCAACCCAAGCGGTCTGACGTACGCCAGAAGACGGCCTCTGGCAGAATCGCGAAGTCTAGGAGATCGGCCAAGTCTCGTGCAGTCACCAAGAAGAAGGAGGATGCCCTGAAGAAGCCACGAAGGCGCTCAAGTCGATCTTTGAAGGTCAAGTTGTCCGGTATCGACTATGATCGGTTGAATGAAGCAATCAAACAGCTGGACTACAAGCTTCTACGACAGCAGAAGCGCTTGGAGAACTTTAAAGGACGATACTATCCTCCTACGCTCAACAAATACAAGAACAGATACCAGTTCAAATTCGACCATAATCCTTTCTACCACACAAACTTCAAAGCGCCAGGGGTAGATGCACAGTGGAAGGTATATGAGCTCATGAAGCAAGATCTGAAAGAGAACTTCAACAAAGAATGCTTCCTTGATCAACCAGACGCCACTACGAATGAACTACAAGAAGGTCCAATGCATATGAGCGACGATCTGTCCATAGACAACTTGGTTAAGGTCATTCTTTCCATCTCGACGGAGAACTCTTTGGCGATCCGCCAGCATGCACAACTCTGCTCAAAGTTCACGTATACTGTTCGTGGCAAGGAGGTCAAGGGAACAGTTCCGAACTATCACAGAATGCGAATCTGCTCTCCAGAAGTCCTCGTCAAAGCATTGAACGTTGCCGGACACCATAACCTCCGTCAAAGAGCTTTTCATTCGATCCTACAAGAAGTATACCATCAAAACATCAAGAGACTAGCACCATGGGAGGTTATTCAAGAAGGAAACCTCGTCAATGCGCCAGACTTTGTTCCTGGCCTATTGTCTATGGATTACCTCAAAGGAGAAGGGCTCTCCAAGCAAGAACGATTTGATTTGCTTGTTAAATTCGACCAGATTGCCGTGAAGACAGGCTGTTGCTTATTGGCATTCAATTTGAAGATTCCAGTCTTTGTGGTGGACACGCATGTTCACAACATGGTTCGCATTCTCAACTGGATCCCGGAAGACTGTCATGATGCTGACAAGGCTTGCATGTTTTTGGACAAAGCAATGCCGGACAGGCTCAAATTTGGCCTACATCAAGCATTTTGGCATCATCGAATCAACTGTGTCCGGTGTATGCCACGAGCAAATCCAAAATCCCTTGCTTACCAACAGCGAATTTGTCCACTTGAGGAGTATGTCAACCGTGAACTGCCGTCTCTCAGACAGATCATTTCGAGCAAGGAGAAAGAGAAGCACGGTATGACGTTGAAGCTCAAGAAGAAAGCCACCGAGAGTAGTCTTGAGAACGGCATAGAGAGGAAGCAACCAGGCATTACCATGTTTCTCAAAATGCACTACAAGAAGGCGGAAGAGTCGGGTTATGTCTTGCGAAAGGTAGTGATCGATGACGACTTTGGCGATGGGTCCAGACAGAACAAAGACGCCAGCGCGAGGTACTATTGGGGACGAAAGGAGGACACACATGCTAATGACATGGTGCCACTCAAGGAGGCGCTGGAGGCGATCAACATGACGGCAGAAGAATACGAGGCGAGATTTATCAAAAAGGCCAAGGCACAAGGCGTGAAGAGAAAGATCAAGAGCAGGATAGCGCTCAAGGGAGTCAAGCAAGAGGACGATGGCGACATCGACATGATGGACTGGGAGGATTACAGTGATACCCTTACAGTAAAGGACGATGACAGCGACGACAGCGATTACGACCCAATGGCATGAACATTACACAACATAACAGACACAAACAATCTCGACATTTCCACCATTTCTATTATAGCTGCATTCAGCAAGCACACGACCAGCATTACGACAATACAGATGCCCAGCAATGATTTTACTAAGCACACACCTGCGGACGTGGGAGGGACAGGACCGGGCGACGCGATGTGACTACATGACGTAGCGAGACTGCGGAGAGGGAACCTTGTACCTGCCTAGAACAGGCATGGCTACGCAATGGCCGACCAGAGGCGTTGCTGCGAGCGGCTTAGTTAGCTGCCGAACGTTATCTTTCTCCCCACCACAGCTACCAATTCACATCATTCGTCCATCTTGCTGCATGCTCAGTTTTTTGAATCCTGGAGGTTACGATCTGCAGGGCAACATCGCTTGCCTACTACCAGGCAGGAGCTCCGATGGCGAGGTGCAGCTGTGAGCTCCGAAACCCTGTTCTGTAGTCGGTGCTCTGATCGTGTGCACCGACAGATAAAGACCTCCATCATGCCACCCAGATAGAAAAAAAAGCCTTGTAGCTCTCGGTGCTTGTGAAGCTTAGCACACGTAGCCTGTCATGTTTGCTTTCATCTTTACCCTCTTGGCCCTGTGCCACTTGACTCTCGCTCAGTTTGTTGCCTCTCCGAGCAACTTCACCACCAAGCAAGGCCATGCCAACGTCACAGTCCGGTACAAGCAGGTTCCTGCCGGAGTCTGTGAACAAAGAGAAGACGTTCTGTCTTTCTCCGGCTATGCTGATGTCGCTGAGAACCAGCATATCTTCTTCTGGTTCTTTGAAGCTCGCGAAGTTGATCCATCAACAGCACCACTTACTGTATGGATCAATGGCGGCCCAGGAAGCTCGTCCATGATCGGCTTGTTTGCTGAACTTGGTCCCTGCTCTGTCAATTCGAGTGGAGATGTAGTTGACAATCCCTACTCGTGGTCGAATGTGAGCAACATGCTCTTCATCGATCAACCGACGATGACGGGTTTCAGCTACTCTGAGCCTGTGCCTGGATTCTTGGATCCTGACTCTGGAGAGATCATCGTCCTTGACAATAATACCTGCCCAGACAACGAGACTCTTGCCGCCACTTGCGGTACATACTCGCTCCCACAGTTGAATTTGACCGCCAATTCTACACCAAGTGCTGCGCCAAACATGTACAAGACCATCCAAGGCTTTATGGGTGCTTTCCCACAGTACAGCGCTGGCGACTTCTTCTTTGCAACCGAATCCTATGGTGGTCACTACGGTCCCATCTTCAACCAGTACTTCCTCGAGCAGAACCAGTTGAATGCATCGGGTACCGTTCCCATCAATTTGAAGGCTGTTCTGATCGGAAACGGCTGGTATGAGCCGCTGATCTCGTACGCTGCATACTACAACTATACAGTCAGCCCAGGCGGACCTTACGACTACCAATTCTACAACCAGTCAGTGGCCGATCTGGTCTACGATAACATGTGGGGAGCTGGCAATTGTTACGATCAATTGGTCAACTGTTCCACCGTTGGCACCGACTACGCATGTGCAAGTGCCGACAACTACTGCGCTGAGAACGTAGAGTTCCCATTCGACATCGTGACGGGACGTGACGAGTACGACACCCGATATCTCTATCCAGATCCATTCCCATATTCCTTTTACATCGACTACTTGAACACTCCAGATGTTCAGGCTGCAATCGGCGCATACGTCAATTTCACCGAGAGCAATCCAACAGTCGGCACAGCATTCTCACTCACCGGCGACGACGGCAGAGGCTTCAATCTATCAAGGTACGCAATGATACTCGATCATCTCACTCTACCACCCGACTAACCATTCCCCAGCGTGATCGGCGGCCTCGTGGCCGACAACATCACGGTAGTCCTCTACTTCGGCGACGCAGACTACAGTAAGCCCGCTCTCCCTCTCCCAACCACCCACTAACCCAAACCAGACTGCAACATCTTCGGCGGCCTGGGCCTCCTTCCCACAATAGAGCCCCAACCAGCCAACTTCTCAACGGCAGGCTACGCGAACATAACCTCCGCGTCCTCCAATGCGACCAACCCGCGCGGCTCGGTCCGACAAGCAGGCAACTTCGCCTTCGTGCGGATCTACACCTCCGGCCACACCGTGCCCTTCTACCAGCCCGAACTCACCCTGACGATGCTGGGCCGCGTGATCAACGGCACGGACATCGCCACGGGCGGCACCGACACCCTGTCGACCCTGACAGTCGGGCCCTTGGAGGACAACTACATGGAAGGCAACAGCAGCGTGCAGACGGACCTCGTACCGCTCAACGCCACCTACGACTGGGAGACGGGCCTGCCCGTGCTGCCCAGCAACGACTCGTCGATGACGAAGCGCAGCGAAGCCCACCTCGCCGGCCTACTCGCCCGCAGCCGCGTCGAGTACCTGCGCGAGTCACGCCGGGCGACCGAGGCAGACATCGACTTCGGCTTCGCGCCGGTGGAAGGCAAGAGGCTGTCGCGCCGCGAAATGCGCAAGCAGAGGGGCCTGCATCACCGCGCGCAGGTCGGGTATCGGAGATGACGGACCGGTCGTGTCGAGACACCGGGCTCGTCCGCGGCTTAGATGAGGGCTCTCAGCCTGACGGTTTCATGAAGTAGTGCCGTAACGAATGAAGAACGTAAAACTCCCCACGAAGACCAGAAGTCCACTTTGGACCCAATCCATGTAACACGTCGTGATGCGACCACCTTTTTCGTCCCGTACAAACGTATCCAGACCGACAAGACATGCCAGATAGTAGACGGCGGGCATTCACGCTGCAACACCACACGGAACACACGTACACAGCAGTGGAAGAAATCAGAACTTTGACTTGTTTGCATTGCTGTCTACTTTTCCCCGTCACAGCCAGCCGAAGCATACTCAATCTACTGGAAGACACACCAAGGGGACGACGCGGCGTGGCATGCTCAACTGCCTCCCGTGAGGTCGAATACTCACTCGACTTCTCCAGCGTAGACTGGTTTGCATATCTCAGCCTCAGCTGCTGCTATCGTCCAAGTGGCTATTTGGTAAAGACGACGACGTCGTCATCTTCTGAGGCTGTCACGCGAAAGATGCTAGAACACCATGCCGCCGTGAAAGAATAATTGGAGATACATCTGAATCATCAATCTTATCTCATTCCGACTCTGATTCTCAAAAGTCGTGTCGGTCTGCACGAGTTCTTCCCATGCAAG
>JAOSBN010175694.1:0-19906 GCA_027563595.1 Erythroxylum suave | reverse complement strand
TACCAAAGTATAGCTTAGGTGTCAAATTTCTAGCTTGACACATGTCACTAATGCATGCCTCCCACTTGTCATTATTTCATTTGTCCACATGTCATCTTCTAATTGGTCCAAAATACTACAATTTTTTTTAAAATTTTCTAAAAATTCCAAAATATTACTATTAGACTCCAAATAATATTTTCAGCTCAAAACAATTTTCCAAAATATCAAAATATCCCAAACTGTACCGAAATTGCCAAATCTCAATTTTTCCTAGTCTGAAAAAGTACCCCCAAATTTTCCATAAAAATTTCTAAAATTCTCCAAAAATACAGCACTCACAAGAACACACTCCAATTCAATTTTCAAGCACTAAAATTACACTTATTCATAATCACATTTCTTAGCACTTATACCGGGAAATGTCATGAATGCATGTACAATCATTACATGTGCAAAATTCACTATTCACGTGCATATATGAATGCATGAACATAGCCAAACAATTTTAAAACACTCCTAGCCCGTTCCAAAATACTATTTTAACCTTCCCATCGGTGATGGGATGTTACAGGTTTTCTCTCAAAAAACGTTTTGGAGAGATTTCCCACGCCAATAAGAATCAACACAATTCCAATGAATGTGGGAATTGGTGATCCTCAGAATTTCAATCCTTCTTCCAAGCTTATATGTATTCTCTATGATCCTAAAACCTATAAACACGTCAAGATAATATCATCAACACGAAATTGTAAAAGAAAACAAATTTGAATTCATACAAAATCAACATAAACATCAATCAAATCCAATTCAAACATAATCATAACTAAAGATTTCAAACAAACAAAGAAGTAGACAAAAATAATCAAAGGATAGTTGACTCCTATGGGTTGCCTCCCATGTTGTGCTTTTGCTACCGTTGATAGCTAGACTCTCCTATTTACTCATTGTAGTTCAAATGATCGGTATGATGGCAATGCATAAACTGATCTCAAACTTTGTACATAGGCTACCTTATTTTGGACTCCACCTTCATTATTGTTTTCCTTCCTTTTCCTTCTCCTATATGTTTGTTTCTTCATGAACACATCCCCGGGATCGTCATTATTTTCCTATGTTCCTTGGAATTCAGGTTCCTTGATATCTGTTAGGGGTAGAGTAAAAGGATAATTTTTTTCGATACCTTGAATGTTAACTGTTCCTTTCCTACTCTCAGTATTAATTCGCCCTTATCAACATCAATAATCGCATGAGTAGTGCCCAGAAATGGTCGCCCAAGAACCATCAGGGTTTCCTCATCTTTACTAATATCTAGTCAGTAAAAATCTATAGGAAAGGTAAATTTATCAATTTGTAGCTGTACATTTTTAATGATCCACTTTGGAAAATGCACCGTTTTGTCAGTCGTTTTCACTAATGTCTTAGTAGGCTCTAGCTCTTCTAGACCTAATTTCTGACTGACTAAGTTTGGAATCATGTTCATACCAGCTCCTAAATCCACAAATGATCGATCTACCTTAACTCTATTTATACTACATGGAATGAAGAATTCACCTGGATCTTCTTTCTTTTGTGCTACGTGTGGACTTCCTTCTGATGGGTATTATTTAAGCTCTTTCTTCACTAGTTCTTCTGATGGGTATACTTGGAAAGGAATGCTTGGGTGAGCTAATCCTAAATCGTAATCTGGCCTTAATTCAATGCGTTGTACCACACTTTAGCTAAATCCTTAAATATGAATGAAATAGTCTCAACTTCACGGCATCATCAAACATCTACTTGAATCTGAATGTGTCATAGATCTCTAAGAAATTTGTAATGAGGGCATTCGGATCCTCGTTGGCTACCTCGTAAAACTGCTCACTATTTTGTAGCATATTAAGTAATGACAATTTTATCTCAAAATTATTTGCTTAGAGTACCGGTCTCGTCACTCTTTAAGGACTAAAAATTGGCCTCGTAAAATCCATCAATGTTTCATCTGGTCCTCCTTACTCTACTTCTGCAGCCATATCTTGATTTGAAAAATTTAGACTCTTCACCCTTCTTATTTCTCTTTCGTGCTTCTTAATGTCGGGAAATTCATCTTCTAAAGCTTCTTTTATCCTCCATGTGCTCCTTATGTTCATGCACTTGCAATTACATAAGGAAAGTATCAAAAACTCTTAAATCAAAGTAATCTAAATTAAACACAATGCTAAACAATCAATCCCTAGCAACAGTGCAAAAAACTTGTTGACAATAAAACCTATCTACTTGTTTTACACTTAAAACCATATGTGAACGGGTCATGACTTGTAGTTAAAAAGAGCGGATATCGATCCCACAGGAATTGATGCCTAGACACCGCTTGACTTAAACAATCTCATATTTTCATTGCGCATGCATTGTACATAACACATATACAAATGCACATAAATGAGTACTTATGTGATTGTGCAAAGTTTTAATGTGGTAAATGTGTATGTTTGCATGATATAGAGGAGCGATTAGAGCGACTGCATCCAGACATTACTGGAACCTCAAGGCAATAAGCTATCAAGAGCAAAACTGTGAGTAACCTAAGAAGGTCTCACACTGAATTATTGTTTGTTTAAAGTTCATATTGAATTATTTTGTGAATGTGAATGTGATTGTGATGGTTCTGGATAATTGATTGTTCGAGGAGTTCTATATTCAGGGCTGTATTGGAAATGCTAGTAGAATGTAAATATGACTGACTGTTTGTTCTCAACTTCAATGTTGAATGCCGAACTAAAAGTTCAATGACAAATGTGAATAAGAAAGAGTGTGAATGTGACTAAATGAGTATAATCATTGAATATGCATGATGCATTTTATTACATGAATGCATTAAACACAAAGCAGTTGTGACTGTAGTTGCCAGTGAAAAGAGCTTAAAGCTGAGACTATGGTAAGACCCAAAGGCTTACTAAGTAAATGAGCCCTGTATCATCAACGGATAAGGGACAATATTAATGAGCCCGGTATCCATAATGAATGCAGGATAGTGAAAAAGACACTCGATCATAACAATAAAATAAACAATTGTGAGCCTCATGAACATTACATACATATATGAATATATGATTTGGACAATTGCAATTGAAATAAGGAATTGAATTGAATGAAATATGTGAACATATATCTACAAAATGTTTTATGATGATATATGAGAAATTAAATGTTGTGAATTATGTGTTTGTATGTATTGATGTGATATGTGTGATATGAGTGAACCATCGAGGATGGTTACTCAACTAAGTTCGCAAAACTCATCAAAATTACAATGTTGACTTTTTAGGTATTAGAGTGACAACTTAGCTGCTAAAACCGCATAGAAGGGATCTAGTACAACTTTTTGGTAGGCGACATGGCTCCCAGGTTGGTTAGATGGGACCTAGAGTTTTAGATAAATTTTTTTACATTTCCCATGTGTGTAGCATATTCTATGTATAGAGATGTGAACTTTAAATAGTTTTAAGGGTGTACAAATATGGATATTAATGTAAAGCTACAATGAATATATTGTTTGTGAAATGAAATGAGGATTTTTTAGGTTTTAGAAATTGTGATATTTATGTTTTAATTTATGATGCCATGTATAAGTGAAAGTGATAAAGTTAGAACGTCATTTTCGTTGGGCACATGTACAGATGTCTAACGGGCATATGTGTACACATAGGGTGGTAGTAGGGTGCTACATACTCACTCTTTCAATTTATTACAAGATAAAAATTAAAAATAACAATCATCAAAGACAATTTCATTCAATTCAATAAAATATGAGTTCTAACAAAACAGTTCAAAAGCAATCCCTAAAACTAAATCAGCATAACATGATCTCCATAACATCATCAACATTCAAATAAACCATTTTACAAAGAATAGAAGAGATCAAAGTGACAGAAAATCGAATATAAAGACTCCTTATTTTCTTTGCCAAAATCTAGAATTTCGGTGTTGATGCGCTATTTTACCCAATCTTGATAATGATCCTTGACTTCAATCCTTTCTCAAAACTCCAGACATGTGTTCTTCACTCAAGGATGATGTTTCTACAGAAGGGTGTCATCCCCCCTTGAAGATGGAGGCTTAATTATTCTCTTATATTCCATAAACCTTAAGTTTAATGAAGCCTCGTATAAGGTCTCGAATTATAATTCCCATGACCACAGGAATTGGCATGATTCCCATCATCATGGGATTTGGTCATAGATGCACTCCTCTTTTCTTCTCTTTGATCTATAGTGTAACCTCTATGTTCCTCCATCTCCTTCCAATGAAAAAATAGTTAATTCTTACCCTCAATTAACATCAAATGCACAAGAGCAAAAATGGAATTCAAACATAATGAAACATATAAAATGAATCCAAAACTACAAGAGTGACCAACAATTGTGGAAGAAAACACATGCCAAATACTTAGAAAACATATACTAATGCAAACCTACCAATCTTCAACATCAACATCTTATGTAATCTATCCTAACTCAATCATCATATTCTTTCTATTATAACATACCATAAAGAAAAACACTTTACTTACTTATTTAGCTTCCAATTCTAGTTCAATTCATCAAATTTATCTAGCCTTCCATCCATGCAAAATCATCACAAATTCATGGTAGAAATTGGACAGTTTTTAGTTATGATAACAGACAAAAAATTCAAGGTGGACATAGAAGCAAGTTTCGATGGTGAGAGATGAGAAGGGAAGAAGAATAAACAAGACTAAAACACCCTGCAGAAATGTTATACCTTGGATGCTAGATGTCACCATATTACATTAACTTATGTCCTTAAGCATGTAAGCCATTTATCCCCTCCTTAAGTTTCCAAGTGTTACCTAGTCACTAATCCATTTGTCACTTAGCCATTGCTTCCATTTGTGAATTTATTATCTATGTCAAATGTCACTCATTTATCTATACAATTTATCAAAGCAGCCTCCCAGCAACTGTTACAAATCAAAATGAATCCTTATATCCATTCAATCATACAAAAATACAGAAATCAACTAAGTGAAGTCCCATATATGAAAATTGACAAAGTAGGTCTTCTATTGCCTTTCCGTTCCTTCCTATTTGGCTTTGCTTGTCTCACCAACTAAAAACACCAAAAATATGCCTATTAATCCCTCTTGCATCCTTATAATTTCATTCCTTCGTAGGAAAAGGAAGAAGAGATAAAGGTGAAGAGAAAATCCCTAACTTTTACCTTGATTTCCATTTAAGATTGGCTTAATTTCCTTAATGGAAAATGAAGGGATGAAGAAGGTGAAATGGGTAGGAGAAAAATCTTAACATAGAACCCCCAAAATGTTGTGCATCTCCCCTCTCCACATGCCCATTCTAGAACTTTCAAGACTAACACATATGTTTAATTCCTATTAGACACATATGCTTTATTATTATTGGTCACACATGTCTTAACCTAGTTGGTACATGTGTTAGCTTTAGAAAAATTGCATATTGGTCCTTCTTCTTCCCTTACTTCCCACATTAGCCTACAATATTACCAACCAATTTCATTCTCCTATGTCATAATTTTCTAATGTAATAAATTTTAGGCAATTTGGTTAATTATCTTGGGAGGTTTACCTAAAATACTACTGGCTATTTGAAATCAATGATAGTAGCCCTATCTCAACTTCAAGCCACAATTCAAAAATTTTAGATGCACAATAAAATTTCAGTTCCTTCATAAAATTAATAATTATGTTGATAGTTTTATTTGAAATTGAAATCATCCAATTTGGTACTGAACAAGATATGGCCAAAATACATAACTATGTTTAGTGGAACCTATCCATTCAACAAGGTACACATCCCAAATCAACTAACTTCAGCCTTATCATTGAAGAGCAACACAAAAACACATCCAATTTAGCCAAAAACCTCCCATTTGCTTATGTAATACTTCTTTTATCAATTCCCCTCATATCAAATTCATAAAGCCAAGCAAACATATCAAAAAATTCCATACATATTTCACTTCTAAGTATGTATGTCCATTGTCGAAGTAAACAAATTATCCATTTACCCTTGTTTTTTACATTAAGTACCATTATGTCTCCTACTATACTTAGATGCACTCAATTCATTATGTTCACTTCTTAATACACCCTATAGATGCAATAATACTTCTAGGGTATATGTTGGAGTGTTACAATGAATGAATTTCAAAAATCATAGTGAGAACTTAACATGCCAAACTTTTACTCATGATTATTCAACGAGAATCACCTTTAAAAACCAAGCAATCTAATGGTAAACTTGGAAAACGTGTTTAAATAAGATATGTTTATGGGTACACTTAAATACCATTCACAATCAAGATGTTCCACAACTTTGCATATCATTTCATTTCTCCACCACTAATGTTTACATGCAAAATCATGGATCAAAGGACTTTTCAAGGTTGTAATATTTCGGTCAAGAAGTATGAAATCCATTAAAGCTAGTGAAACAAAGCAAAACATAATGTGACATCAAGTGCAAAAACCAACATTCCTTCACAATTGTGTACATTTACTATAAAGAAAGCAAAAAAGATGTTTAACCACTCAAAGTTAAGGTCTTACACCACATCCACATCAAACATGTATCACAAACAAAAATTAATCATAAACAAGGCCTTGTAACTATAGGGAGTAACATTTGAAAGCAACATCCACATCATATCCAACATTCTCAAATATCCTATTTACCACAACTTTAAGAGGAAGGACTAATCATAAGTAACTTTGCAACATATATGCATTTCATCCTTGGTAATTTGTTTCAACATATTTATATATTTTTTCTTTCTTCATTTCTTTTTTTCCTTTCTATGCCTTTTCTTTTCTCTTTTTCTTTTCTTTTAAGCATTGAAGGAAACTACATCAACATAGGAATTTCAATGATACAACATAAAATAGCATCCCAATAATTATAATCAATACACACATATGCATACGTCCACACTTAGAATTTTGTACATCTACAATAATAAACAATCAATAAATTCTCCACTAGCTTTATAGATTAGGCAGGAGATTTGGTTAAGTTTAATAGCATGTAATGTGGTTAGTACAAAATGAAAAGGTAAGTAAAGCTCAAGGGGGATTAATAAAGGAAAATTCATATAAATGGGTAGGCTATTTAGCTCATGTGGCTTTGAAAAACAAAGAATGCCTAATCATTTTTGTATTAATGATTGTGATAAAAATGTGGTCTTGAATAGAAGTTCAAGGAAAATTGAAGATATACATGTCATGAAGGTCACACATAAACAAAGACAATGAGACCGATACGGATGTGTCAGTCTAATAAGGCTCAAAATCTCACCAGTTGTATCTACCACTAGTCATTACTCTTTTAAAGATAATGCACATCAACCAATTACAAATGTAAAATTATATGCTCAAGCTACCTGAAATTCTATATTCAATTCGTTCTCTACTCATAACTATATAATCCTATAAGCAACAAAAAATGAGAAAATGTTTGTTTTCTTTATTTTATTCTCTCTCATTTTGTTGAAAACTTAAAAACAAGTAAAAACAAACCAATTCAAAAACACATATGCATATAATAATAAATGAGAAAATGTAAAGGAAAAGAAATTTGCTTCCCTTGGATTCCCTCCCAAGAAGTTCCTTTGTTTAAGGTCGCTAGCTCAAGTCCCTGTTTTCTACTCATGTCACAAAATTATGATCTTTTGGTATCACAGTTTGAGTGACTTCCACGTGAGGACTTTAAAGATAGGGTCTTGGTTGATAGTCTGTCATGCTCAGTACATTTGTTATCTTTAAAATCTCAAACTCTTTTGAGTCCATTGTATCAGGAATTAACTTTCTTTTCTTCATTTACTTTCTCTAACCTGCTAGGTAAAAGTAAAGATTCATTCTTAACAATAAATTGGAACTCAACTTTTACCTTTAGGTTAAATGATCTATCATTTTTAGTTTTATCTCTTCTTCCACTTCTTCCACATAACCAATTCCTTGAGTAGCACACTCAAGATTCTAAAGCTCCTCATCACTCTGTAAGGTCTTCGAATTAACTTCCCTTAGGCATACATCTATTTGATATGGCTGCTCCTTTTCACTTTATGGTTTCAGGCAGTTGATATCTTCCCATCTAGACATTTCATCTTGTTGGAACTATTCCACATTCTACTAAAATTGCAAAGTGTTAGTAGCATCAGTATTAACTAATTCTACTAAGGATTTACCTAAATTTTCTTGGCTCTCCCAATTTTGGAAATTAAATAAAAATTGCCTTTCATCTTGCTAAAATTGCAGAACATTCTATTGGGTTTGTTGTATATTCTGTTGAATTTGTTGCATTTTTGTTGAAATTGAAGATAGTAAGCAGTCATAATAATACTTATATGTTCCAGAGATGTGCTTGAGTTTGGTTGGCTCTCCACATCTTGGACACTTTGTTTTCCATCCTTCTAAAATTGTAGAAGAGTCTGCTGAATTTGTTGTATATTATTAGTATTGGAAGTTCTGATAAAGTCATCTAGAGATATACTTGAGTCGTAATAGGAAGCTTTTGCTTTATACAGGAATTGTTGTGCATCCTCCAAACTATCAAGTAATTCTACTGATTATCCCATCCATAATTAAAATTTGTATGATCCCTCCAAACATAATTATAAGGTTAGGACTATGAGTTATGAAAGAAATTACTTCCATCCATGAACATATTTTTTCACACAAACACTAAATAAAAAATGAAATGATCAAGAAATAATTGAAAGGAAAGTAATTACAAACAAAAATGTACAAAAAACTAATTAAAATCAAGAACATAAACTAAAACACTGCACTCCTCGACAATGTCACCAAAATTGACTGCAAAGTGTCGTAACGCTAGTCAAAATAAACTAAACCTACTATTGTGGCAGTGGTGAGTCTAGGTCGATCCCACAGAGGTGCGTGTAAATTTTCTAAATGAAACTAATTGGTGTTTAGTTTACAGGGGTTCGGTTTATCGAACAAAAAAATTAAATGAAACTAAACTAGCAAAGACAAATTAAAGAAAGCATGCAAAAATGATGAAAATTGATAAATTGATTTGGGACCTGATTCTTTGGTTCAATCTTGGCCTACACCTTAATTAAACATATTTCAATGATTTTTGTTCTTAAACGTCTCCTAAAAATTGATATTTATAGTTTAATCTATCAACCTGAGTTTTCCCTTAGGTATTGTTTAATTAAGATACAATCATTAATTAAACCTAACTATCGAATAACCTAGGATACGATTTCTATATTCAATTGGGTAATAGCATTACGAATTAGGAAAACCGATTAACTAAGGAAATAACCACATATGATCCATCATTTAACCTAGGTTATGTTATCCCTAATGATTACAAACCATTAGATGTTACAAATGAATTTTAACATAACAACTACATATTACATTGATATTCTAGCAATGGGTTTATAATAAAATGATCCAATGAATGCATGAAAATCATTTTTTCACAAGACCCAAATCATTACACATTGGATAACATAATCAATTTTTAAAGAGTGAAGGAAAACAACAAATACAAGGAGAAATACATTTAATTGGGTTGTCAATGTTGACTTCACCTCCAAACTGATGTCAAGAAAGCTACCACTCTATTGATCTCTAAAGGAATAAAGCTACCCCTTACATTTTCTCATCACTATTTATGAAAAATCAACTTATTCGTCCTTTTTAAATATTTAATCCCAATTTTTGAATGAATTATCCATTATATAGAGATAAATATTGTTTTAGTATTTTCTACTAGATAAATACCCACTATACATGACATTTGGAACTACTAAGGGAACAAATTGAATGAATTGTGTCATGTCTCGTTTATTGATGCACATTGTAGTTATAAATGGTCACATATGAATCATATTAACATACTATAGCTTTATTTACTCATTGTGTTGGCTTGTTGGGATATTTTATCAATGAATTAAAGTTGAATTAAGTTTCACCTATTTTATTCAAAATTTACTTATCACTTACCTTAGTGTATTTATATCTATATGTTTAGTATGTAGTTTGATGATTTTTTATAAAATTAAAAAAACCTTGACAAAGAATTTTAATTAGACTGACTGTTAAAATAATATTATAGAATGAGGAGTATCATTTAAGTCATATATTAATCTAATAGGAGCACGAATATAGGAAACCTTATATCATTAGGTTAATACATCTTTTAGTGGCTCAAGTGTTCAATAATAATTTGGTAAGTTGGCATTATATATATATATATATATGGTGTTTAATATGACCTATCATTCATTGAAAACCAATTTGTTGATTTGTTAACTTTTAGGTTATATGATTGATCAATTGGGCAAGTTTTACATTTCTTTATCCCTCAAAATATCGCAAGGGCATAGTTCATGAGTGTAGTAAATAAGGTGTTGTTGAGCCCTCAGGAAATCAGCGAGCTAATTGAATTCTAAGGTCTAAAGGACTACTAAAATGAAAAGGAAAACTAAAAAGAAAAACCAAGCAGCGAATATAGATTGATTGAAAATTAAATTGTAAAATTAACACAAAGAAATCAAAATTGAGCACCACCATTGAACAATAAAAAATAACACAAGGAAGATTAACCAATTATAAGAGGGGGGATTTATCCTATCATCAAATGCTAATATGATTACTTTTGAGTTAATATAAAGGGTGTATTACTCTCTCTCTAGTTAAAGTCATTAAACCCTAAATCATAATCCCTAACTAAATTATGGAATTTGCAATCTCTCAACTAATAAAAAGCCCACACATCCAATTAGATCTTAAGCCCTCTAATAGACTATCGAGTCCTCACATAAGATCTCTTTTGATATAAATTGCCAATTTGATTATTTGTGTGATTTATTCGATTGTTTAAATCTCATTAGTTAATCTAGTCATTTTGTTATCAGTTCATTATCTTGATTTGTTACCTAAGCATGAAAATACAACAAATAATCACAATATCCCATGTATTAACATCAAAAGAAATCATATAACATTAATTTAATAATAAATCCCTAAAGGAGTTTAGAAGATTATGTTTAAACCCAAATCCATCTCATACGTTCAAAGGAAAGAATAACAAAGATGAAAAGAAAATGTCACTAAGAAGGGTCGGGATGGATCTAGAAGATTGTAGCAATAGTAGCCCTTCTTCTTCCCTGTTCCTTGCTTCTCTTCTCTCCTCTTCTTTTCGTTCCTTAGATCTCTTCCAATATAGGAAATAGAGGTATACGAAAATTAGGTTCTCCCTCTCTCTCTATAATCTTTTTGTAGGGTAAAAAATAGGTTATATCTGGCCCTAAAATGTTTGAAACATCCCTAAAAAAGTTAAGTTTAGAAGTTGGCTCATGACTGCTGTTGAGCAACTCATGATCATCATACTCAAAAATTGTTTTTTTCATGAACGTGGCCTTCCCTACTTGCTTCTGTCATAATCATGGCCATGGGTCTTCCTCTAGGCTTCCTCCATATGTCCTCTATTCTTTAATATCTAATCTTAAACACTAACAAATACATCAAGGCACCTCAAATACATAAAATTAAAGCTCAATAGCTTACTCTAACTCATATAGCACTTGAAACATAATTATCTAACCAACTGACACAATTATAACCCCAAACATGTATGAATCAATTAATTAAATAGTAAAAGCATACTAACATGCCTACTATAACATCATGCAACCTACAACTATCAACATCCCCACACTTGAACTTTTACTTGTTCTCAAACAAAAACAACGCAATCTAAACATAAACACACTAAACAACAAAACAAACATATGCAATAATTGTACAATGTTGTTGAACTTTGTGAAATAATTTTAACTTTAAACATAATCCTTTAAGTTGTTTTAATTTATTAACCTATAAAATCTTTGTCCACATACTTCGGACTAAATATACATACTAATCAAGACCTTAATGTCAAATTGATTCACCTTTTTCACTTGCACATGCACATTGGTAATTATTCAGTCAATCAAAATTGTAACTATTTCTAAGTAGCTTTTCATGAAAATTGAAGCTATGCACAAAGATTGGTAGGATTTATTAAACAATGAACTATTTTTGTTAATATTCATTAGCATGAACTTAGAAAACATTTGTGATGAATGTCCCCTAGTTACTCAACCAGATCATGTTTTTATTAAACAGCTTGGTTGGAATGTCACTGTAGCCTTTTGATACAAAGGCAAACATTTGTTATGAATGTCCTCTAGTTACTTAGCTAAATCACATTCTCATCTAGCTACTAGCTCTATTCATAACCCAAATTATTTTTAAAAAGCCCAACAAAATAGTTATTTATTCAATTTTGTTATATATTTTCTTCCTTACTGATTCTTTAGCTAATCATTCTCGTGAAAAGATATTATCAATGCTACTTATTTGATTGACCTAAAATTATGAATAAATGTGTCAAATTCCTAGGGTCAACTAATTAAAATCATATCCAAATTATTCTGCATATGTAACTAAAGCAACCAAGACATTAATTTCACAAGTTAAGAAATCTTAACAACCTAAAAGAATAATGTTCAAAGGTAAACCAATTCCATTAAGTCATAGCCATTGACATATTGACACAAGCCACATGATGCAAACCTAAACAAAACTAACATACAAAAAGAAAAATTCACACTCAAAATAAAATATATAATGCACAAAAGAAAACCCTCCCCATATTTGGACACAAATTGACCTCAATATGAGAAGAACAAATATCTTACAAGGTGGGAATCAAATAAAAATAATACAAAAACATAAGAACAAAATAAAGAAAAAATGAAAAATAAACGCTATTGCATAAGAACCCGTCATGGTGATTAAGATGGTGATGGCGATGGTATCCAAAGTGGAATCTCCATACCTTAAGTAGGGAAGTATTTGTGAATGCTTCAGACATCTCGGCGTTGTCTCTGTTGCCCCTTTGTGATCTCCTTCAACTTCTTCCCATTACCGACAATAGCTTTATTAGTTTTTGAAATTGCTTCCAACCCCTTCTCCCATCTAGTTGTCTTTTCCTCTTTTGACTCTTTGCTGGTTGACTCCTCCTAAACATGAAAAGTGCCTTTGTTAATCATTTATTACATTTGATTTTGTCAAAAATAGTTTGACACACAAACTTGTATGATAACAAGTTTTTGGGACTACAAATTAAAGTGTTATGGGCTTTTTTAGTTTCAAAATTCTCTAACCCATTTAGTTTGGTCCAACAACATGTGGGACAGAAGTCATCATGCTAATCTATTATGATCGATTATGGGAATCCACTGATTTCACACAGTGTCTTATAATTCAACTCATACAGTTGACCTTCTAATCTAAACCATAGATCCTTATGGTTACTAAGCTCATATTGGAGGGAGGTGATGAATTCTAGGGTAAGTTCTTTATATATGATATAATAAAGTGCATAAACTTTTCCCAGTGAATTCTTCCCCTAAACTTTCAACCCATTCTCTCAATCCTATAGTTTCTAATATATCTAAATCTAAATTTTAAGGCATAAAATTTTTCTTCAAACTAAGAGGTTTAGAATTTCTACCTTCCTTTTTCAAGTAAATTAGAAAGGGTAGTCATACTTTACAGTCCTGTTTATTTGTCAACATCCTGACACTTAAAGTTTTCCCTTCAGATAAGTGCATTTGACTATTTGCTTAATACGCGGTCCCATTGGAATGAGAGGCATGAGGAGTTTAGAGAGATAAAGACTTCAAAGATGGTTGTGGAGAGAAGTAAGAGGGAATTGGCTTCTTGATTTTAGAGAAAGGGTTAGAGAATGATATGTTTAGGAAAAGTGAGGGTGAGTGTAAATTTATAGGTTAGGAGGGGTATTGGGAGAAAATTGGAGGAAATTTGCATGCCCCCTATTTGCTTCCTTTCCTCATTTCACTCTTAAAGCCCTTCCATACCTTATAATTGCATCATGACCTTATGCTGAACCATTCTCATCCAATATGAAAAAGAGAAAAGTAAGAATTCCAAGGTCTTAATTATACTTGATGTCTTTGAGGCGTTCAAATAATTTCAAAAGCTCACATAAACTTAATTGTAAACCTAATCTAACACGAAAGATGAACAAATAAAGATTGAAAATCATAGGTTGCCTCCTATGAAACACCTTTTTTACCATCGCTAGCTCGACATTCTTTGTTTGCTCATGGTGGCTTAAATGGTTTGTATAATTGTAACACCATTATAACTTTTATGAACGGTGCTCAAGCTACCAGACTACGATTCTTACCATCTTTCTTGTTTTTTTTCCTCTTTCAAGTCTTTTGTCAGATTTGTGATCATTCTAATGAGTCCTTACAAGTGTAACCTTGCTTAACTTCTTCACAAGATTCATTGCACTTTACAGTATCCATAAATTTGAGATAATTGCTTTTAACATTAGACACTTTAAATGAAACATTGTCATCCCTTACTCTCAAAGTCAATTCACCCACATCAACTTCTATGATAGATCGGGCGGTGGATAAAAATGGTATTCCTAGGATAATATAAGTCTCCACATGTTCTTATATGTCTAAGATTACAAAACCTATGGGAAAAGTGAACTTGTTAACCTTAACTAGAACATGCTTGACTACACCTCTAGGATGGTGGATTGATCTATCAGTTGTTTGAACACACTTCCTTGTGGGTGTTATTGAGTCTAAATCCATTTTCTTACACAAGGTGTAAGGTATCATACTTACACTGGCTCCTAGATCTGTAAACACATTATCTATTCTGACACTAACAATAGTGAATGAGATGTAAATTATCCAAAATCATCTTATTTTTATGGTAGTGCTATCACTTCAATAAAGTTCTTTTTGCTTAACACTTCATTCTACAACTTCTCTTTGATAGATTTCGTAAGAGCGAGTTGCTCTTTCAATTTCTTCATTATATCTAGAAATTCATTCAGCTCTAATTCTTTTGATTTCCTCATCACTCGAATAGGTTATGAAATTGAAGGTTGATGTTTTGTGATTTCGGTCAAGTTATATTTAACCTATAGGGAACTTTCCTTGGTCTTTTGCCTTTCTTCTTTCCTATTTTCATCAACTTGATATGATTTTTCTTTAACCGTTATGGTGATTACCATTATCCTTTCTTTTGGATTTTTCTCGATATTGTTAGGAAAGTTTCTCGAACTTTGTGTCAATAATACATTTGCTAATTGGCTCATTTGAACTTCTAAGTTGTGTGTAAAGGAGGAATGGTTCTTTGTTACTTATTCAAATTTTCCTTCTAACTTCTTGTGAGCATCATCCATGCCCCCAATCTTTTTTAAGATCTTACTAACTTAGATTCCATCAAGTTTGATTTCTACTATTGGAAACTAGGTAGTCTTTGAGGTCAAAATTGACCTCTAGCATTGTTTAACTAAGAAAGTTTGGGATATTTTTCCACTCAGGTTATATGTATTTGTGTAGGGATTGTTCCCCCTTCATGACCAAATTGTGCTCTCATATATTTAACTTATTTCGATTCATGGTCTTTCTTAAAAAAGAAATCAAGGTAGCATGATTATCTGATCCATAGAGCTCGCATCTTTGTTGAATAGCTTTTAGAGGAGTTGAAGAAGAGGCTTTCATATTATTTCGTTGTTGGGTCAAATTATCAATATTAACTTTCATTTCAGTGATTGGATTAACAACTGAGGGTCCCTTTTACTTGTGGAGGGTTGTATATTGTCTGCTCCTATCCATTGTCCAAAAAAAAACTATTACTATACATTTCCTCCAACATCCATTCCACTTCATCCATTGTCTTCCTCATCAAAGATGCTTTTAATGCTGTGTCAATGATGCCTTGGGTTGACGGGTTCATAACATTATAGAAGGATTGCAAAAGGAACTCCTTAGGTAGGTTATGATGAGGGAACCTCTTCTAAAAATCATTATATCTTTCCTAAGCCTCATAAAACGACTCCCCATCACTTTGTTGAAAGTTTGTGATTTCGTTAATTATCGTTGTAGTCTTTATGACAATGAAGTACTTATCTAAGAACGCTCACACTAATTATTCCCAAGTTGTAACGTTTGATGGACTTACTGAGTGATATCATGCCCTAGCTCTATCCTTTAGTGTGAAAAGGAAGAGCCTTATCTTAACAACATCTTTTGACATCCTATGGTATCGTAAAGTATCGTATATTTCTAATAAATTAACTATATGAGCATTAGGATCCTCATTAGTTAGCCTATAAAATTGAACATTAGTTTTCAGCATGTTTAATAAAGCTGGTCTAATTTCAAATGAAGCTGCTTGAATAGGTTGTCTAGAGACACCTTGATTGGTTACATTGAACCTTGATATGTGTGCATTATTCTATATTTTCTATGTAATTGGCATGTGTTTCTTGCACAATTGTTGATTATTGTTGCAGTTTAGGATTTATTTTATATGATATCATTTAGTTTGATTTTCATTGTTGCTATTTTATGTTTGATGTTAATCTAGGGTAAGAATTGAATATTTTTATGTAGAAATGAAGATTGAGCAACTTGGAGATTGAACTACAGATTAAAGAGAAGAAGAGAAGGAGTCATTTTGTGACAAATTCCCATGATCATGGGAACTATTATCAGAGACACTATGCAGGGCTTCATTAAACCTAGGGTTTTTAGGATATAAAAACATAACTAAGCCTTCAAGATAAAAAGGTCGACACCCTTCTATGGAAAAGAGCTTTCTTATGTGAAGAATACAAGTTTGGAGTCTTAAGGAAGGATTGAAGTCAAGGATTAACATCAAGATTGGGAAAATAGCTCATCAACATCAAGAATTCTAAATTTTGGCAAAGAAGAGAAGGAGTTCCTTTACTAAATTTTCTGAAAATTTTACTTCTTCTATTCTTTGTAAAATGGTTTGTTTGAATGTTGATGATGTTATGGAGACCAAGTTAGGCTGATTTAGATATAGGGATTGCTTTTGAACTATTATGTTAAACTTCCTATTTTATTGAATTGAATGAAAGTGTCTTTGATGATTGTTGTTCTGTCTTGCGATAAATTAAGAGAGTAAATAAGATAAATTTTTGTAGGATTATACAACGAGAGTTGGTGACCTATAGACTTACAATCATCACGATAATTGACTAGTTAGAAGAGAGATCTTGGCTAGGTTAATTGATCACTTTTACGATAACTTAACACCTAGTGAAATTGGTAGAGCGATTAGATAGATTGAGAGATCATTCAATTGATTTATTAAATTAGATTAGGGAAAACTAATTACACCATTAATACATTCAGAAATCTTGGGTGAGACATAATTTGATTAATAAAATAGGAGGGAGACATAATATGGAGAAAGTAATCTCTATTTTCTAGATTCTTGAATTCCTAATTTTCTGCATTTGTGGTATTGTTCATTGTTTATTTTAATGTAATTTTCCAAATTATTTTCACTAAAAATAATTCCAATTCTTAAACAAAGTTTGGTCTAAAATAAGTGGTGTTTGGGCATCAATCCTTATGGGATTGATATCCACTTTTAAGCTACAAGTCACTACTCGTATACTTACGATTTTTGAGTGTAAATTGGTTACACATTCAACAAGTTTTTGACGCCATTGACGAGGATTTATTGTTTAGCATCATGTTTAATTTAGATTACTTTGATTTAAGAGTGTTTGATAATTTTCTTTGTGTATTTGTAAGTGTATGAGCGCAAAAAGTACGCAAAGATCGAAAGAAGTTATAGAAGACACATTTCTTGACATTAAGAGGTACGAAAGAGAATTAAAAAGGGTGAAGCATCTAAATTTTTCACAAGAAGATATGGTTGAAGAAGGAGAACAAGGAGGACCAGTAAGAACATTGATGGATTTCATGAGACTAGGATTTAACCCTCAAGGAGTGGTGAGACAAGTGGTTCAAGCAAATAATTTTGAAATAAAGTTGGCACTCCTCAATAGTTTACAGAATACTGTGAATTTCTATAGGCTACTAATGAGGATCCTAACGCCCACATCACAAATTTTCTTAAGATTTATGACACTTTCCAATTCAACAGAATGTCTAACGATGTGGTGAAGCTTCGGTTGTTTTCTTTCATGCTAGAAGACCAGTTGGAGGAGTGTTTTAATTCACTAAATATGGGATAGATTACTATATGGGAGTAGCTTTCCCAAGCCTTGCTCGCCAAGTATTTCCCGTTGACGAAGATGATGAGGATAATCAAGGAGATCACAAATTTCCAATGTAATGATGGAGAATCTCTCTATGAGGCTTGGGAAAGATTTAAATAACTACATAAAAGTTGTCCCCATTATAACCTTCCCGGGGAGTTCTTGCTTCAGACATTCTACAATGGAGTAAATTCAAGCACAAGAGTAACCATTGATCTAGAAACTAAATGTTCACTGATGAGGAAAATTGTGGAAGCAGCTCAAGATCTATTGGAATAGTTGGCACGCAATAGCTGCATATGGTCGAGTGAGAGGAGCAGACAACAGCAGAAGGAATAGAAAGGTATGACACCTATTAAATCGGTTAGTGCCTTATAGGATTTGATCACGACTCCTACAAAGCAGCTAAACAACATGCAAGGAACATCTACCTCGTCAGTTAAGGCGATGTAAGCATAATGTAAGATGTGTTGACAAAACAATCATAAGTCCTCGAAGTGTTTTCTATTAGGAGCTGGTGGCACCAATCAAGAAACTTACCTGTGCTAAACGCAGTGGCACCAAACAAGAAAGCTTTTAGTGCTCGTAGTCCAAGAAAGAAAAATCAGCCGAATTTCTCTTGGAGCAATAACAATGTAGGTTGCCAAGTGAGATCATAAGGAGCACCAAGATTTCAATAAGATTGAATTGAAGCATTGCAAAGAAAAATTGATAAAATGACGGAGTTCTTAAGGTCCAAACTGATAACTTAAGAGGATAATCATAAAAGGATGAATGCAAGCTAGAAGGAAAGTTAGAAGAGGAAGGAATCGAAATTTGACCAGATTATGAAGAATCATGCATCATCCATCCACAATAGGTAGGTCAACCAGCTAATTCTTTATCTTCTTGAAATGCAGGTAGCCTACTGAGTAGTAACGAGGTCAACCTAAAGGAAAGGATCATGACCATCACTTAAACAAAGAAAAAGGAAAGTGGACATGAGGAAAAAGATGAAGGCAAGAGAAAAGGACAACCAGCTCTGGAAGTCCTACCAATGGATCCAGTAAGTGACTTGATCATGAAATCTCATTGTGGACTTTTACATTAGAATTTTGCTCAGTAGAAGTCATTTTCAAGTCGAGCAACAAGCATTTCTAAGGAGGAGGGGTTAAGCAAGTTGATGAAGGAAGCAAATCAACTCAAAACGAAGCTCACATTAGAAGAACCAATGATGAAAGAGGTTAAATAGCATATAGAAGAAGGAAGTCCACACAAAGCACAAAAGAAAGAAGACCCAGGGACTTCTTCATTCCATACAATATAAATGGATTTAAGATAGATCGAATATTTGTAGATTTTGGAGATGGTATCAATATAATACATTTAGGAAGAAACGATCGTACCGAAGGAGGTGAAGAAAGGAAAACCACAATAAAGGTGGAATCCATACCAGGGTAGCTCGTCTACAGAGTTTGAGATTAGTTTTTATGCTTTTATTGTACCAGTCATTTGAGCCTCTATAACCAAAAAGGAGTGTTGAGATAATTTTTGGATCGGAAAATAAAATATGCAAGAATTGGTTAAATTGTAGATTTCAAAACTTTTTTAGAAGTCCAAACACAGCGCAAGCAAGATAACCAAAGCAACATGCCAAGACATACATGATACAGTATATGGAAAACAATTATCATAAGAACAAGATGGAGATTATGTAGGAAAATCCCGGGGTAGGCATCACATGCCCACGGTGCGGAATTTAAAATTTTAAGTCCCGGGACATTCCCGAA
>JAOSBN010175627.1:0-19911 GCA_027563595.1 Erythroxylum suave | reverse complement strand
CACATATAAGCACATAAACAATGTAATTCATCATTCCAGCTATAAATATATTACCCACCTATTTCGCTTGAGATTTCTGAAAATCAAACTTGTTCTTCTTCTCACTCTTGGCGTCTATACTCCTGGTTTCCTAAAAACAAACACATTCCATCTCATCACCCTCACATAAGCTTTCCTTAACCTAAATATCATGAATGAACTCATACTTTTTCTCTTCCTAATTTTTATCTAACTAGGATAAGTAAAATCTAATATCATCTTCTTATTTTTTTCTTCTTTCTTTCCTCATCTTCATCATATAACCACAACCCTCATCTTTCTTTCTCTCCTCTTTCTTCAACATTTTCTCCACATAACCTATTTCTTTCTTCTTCTTTAAAACTATCAAAACTAAAGAATGAAGAGATTTACCTTAATGGAGAAAAACCTTAGCAAAAATTCTCCTTTTTATCTTCTTCTTTGCTTTCTTCTTCCTTTTTCTCCTTGTTTTCTTCTTCTTCTCTTTCTCTAGGTTTTTCATGAATTCTCTCTTCTCTTTTCTTAATTCACGACTCCCTCTTTTTGTCTCCTTCCTTTCTTTTGTCTTATGCAATTTAATGAAACTTTATATGTTTTTACCATTTTGCCCTCACTTGTCTAAGAGTTTCCAAAACTACCCTCTTCTTTCTTCTCTTCATCTTCTTTTATTTTCACTCCTCCTTCTCTATTCACGTCTCCCTCCTCTTTGTCTTATTCCATTAAATGCCAATATTAAGGGTATTGACCAATTTGCCCCTCCTTTTATTAGGAAAATTCCTATTAACCCCTTTACTATATTTTAATCCACACTTCCTTATAAAACTTAAAATTTACCCTATTAGACTCCAAAAGTTCCTAGTTCATAAATTCTAACTTATTTTCATGCTAAATAATTTAATAAAATAAAATAAAATATAAAATCCTAAAAATTTCGGGGTCCAACAAATCACATTCACTTATATGACATTATATATAAAACAAATATTCAAAAGATGAAACGTTCCAATTTCATTTATAAAACATAATTTACATTGTAGCATTTCACTACAAAATCCGTATATACAATATCAAAAACATATAAGAGTTTACTACTCTTTTACAATATTGTACGTGAAATGAGGAACTATACAAAAACATTATATCTAAACTCCTCAGTATCAACTGACCGACCTTTGAGCCATTCTTAAGTCCAAAATCGATAGAAATAGACTTTTACTAGTTTTCCTTAAGAACTATGTCTCCCTCGTACTTGAAAATCAACATTTGTAATTTTTACGAGTTTTGCAAACTCAATAAGTGAATCATCATCGATGTGCTCACGCATATCAAATCACAAAGATAGTTCACATTCCAAATTCAAAGACAAATCATATAATCATTTATTGAACATCATTTCACATATCATCATATCTCATCAAATACAATTGTGTACACTATTTCACAATTCTAATTCGAAACAATTCAAATAATTCATTTCAAACATTCATATAATATATATTAATTTGTATATATAATGCACATGTGACTCCATTTTCATTGTTACTGTGTTATGGCTGAGTGCCTTTTTAACTATCTCGTATCCGTTGTGAATATTGGGCTTATTAATAACTGTCTCGTATCTATTGTGGATACCAGACTTATTTTATATACTGAGCCTATGGCTCTTTATGCGCTTTTCTAAACTTTAAGCTCTTTTTCATTGGTCACTCTAGTCATAACTCCGTTATCTGATCATGCATATCATGTAATGAAATGCATCAATTCATATATTATACTTTCGATAACTTTCATTCATTCATTTTTCATATTCATCGGACCTATGTTTGGCATTCAATATTTGTGTTAAGTACACATATTTCTTTCAGATTCACATTCAATTATAAAAAACTTTCATTACAATCTCAATTATGAAACTCCTCAGACCATAAATGTCCAGAATTATCACAATTAGATCATTCACAGTTCAATAATTGAAATTTAAATAGAACAAATCAATCCTAGTGAGTAACATCTAGGTTAACTCAAAGTAAGCTCCAGATAGCTATTGCCTCGACAAATCGACAATATCTGGATGTTGGCGTTCGACTTGTGCGACTAAATCATGTAATACACACATTTATACACATTACTAAATTGCTTAATCACATAAGTATTCAATCATACACATATGCATATGTGTTATATACAACACATGCTCAATGAAATTCTCAAATATATATCTTTAATCACAAGTCTTGATCATTTAAACATTATAACTTATTGTTTGCACTTAGGTTTACACCTAAAAAAACTTGATTATTCTAATATCATCAATTATACATTCATCATTCTCATATTCTCCAATCCTTTTTCTAGCATTATAATCACACAATATCAAATTTCTCATTCATTTATTCCTAGTACACCTTACTCACTTTCTTTAGATCACATTTACTTTCCTAAGAATACCTTCATTCATATAATATTCATAAATTTCCATATTAGTTACATTAATATCATCAATTCATTCTTATGTTATAACCTCAATTATCAACTTAAACATATCAAGCTCTTTAACCAATTAATGAAGCAACAATCTAGGCTCATTCCAAGCCTTAATCAAGTCTAAATACACCAATTTAAAGTGATTTTTTCTCAGTTAGTTCAACATGTACACAAAATAGAAATTATCAATCATAAACTAGGCCCATGATCGTGGGAGACCTTGCTACGATCGTGATAGAAGGCAAGTAAACAGGCAATGATAATGCACTGAGGGGCACGATTGTCCACATTCTTTCTTCCTCAATTCTCCACAAATTTCGCATACTTAGAGATATAACTACTACTCGAATTTTTTTTCCAAAATTCATATCCTATAAAGCCACTTCATTTCATGCTAGTCTAGCTTCCATATTGGTTACATTAAATCCTATAAAAATATACTCATTTGACTCATTACCATTCACTTTATATCATCATACATGCAGTCCTAACTTTTTTCAGATTTGAAAACACTTCATTAACACCTCAATTCCATCTTAAAAACATCCATAATACAACTAATAGCCTATTTTTGATCATTTATACTAAAAACAGAACATAAAATGCATCCATATGTTCATCAATGTACAATATACTTTCAACTCCATTAACACCTTCAATGTATCTCTAAACTATCATCATTAACGTTTCATTTAATCAAGCCATGAAAAACAAGATCTTACTTACTTGTTTAACTCCAAAGCTCTTCAAATCATCTCATAACCCTAGCTTTCCATGCTTACACGATCTTCAATCTTCCAAGGCAGAATAGGCTAGGTTTTTAGTAAAAAGATGAAGATAACTGAAATCTTGGAGTGGTGAAGTGAAGGATGATAGCAAACTCAATGTCTTGTGGATTGGGTGGTGAGTGTAGTAAATGGAGAAGTAAGAAGAAGATGAGAGAATGAAGCAAAAAGTAATAAATGAAAGACAAATGAAGATGGTCTTTCAAAGGTGTATGTCGTGAGTGGTGAGTGGCAAGTTGTGACACTTGTCACTTACCACATGTCATTTTCTTGTGGTTCCACTTGCCTCTTAATAACTAGTCTATTTGTCTCTCAATTTTTATGTCATTTGTTACCCAATTTTCTATGCTAGTTGTCAAGAAATCCTAATGTCATGTGTCACTCATTTCTATTGTCATGTGTCACTTATTTCTATTGTTATTTATTAATTTGTCTTGCCACTTGGCATTTTTCCTATTTCAGAAAACCCTTAAATTCATCAATCTCTCAATTGTAACAATTACATTCTAAATTAATAATTGAAACCATCAGATCAAAATTCAAGACATAAAAATTCACAATTCACATCACAATCATTTTGAATCGTTCATACCCCGAAATATGTCAATTGAGCGCATATATAATATTTGCAATATTTACAAAAATCAAAATTCATGGGTGTATGTTAATGATATGCATGTGAATACAATGCACCTCATAAGTCTCTCAACATTATTTCTCATATACAGTGGTCTAGGGTCCTAACCCTTAGTATGAGAAAATGGGATATTACAGATGGAAATGAATTTTTGCAAGTTCACAAACACCACAGCAAAAATTAAAGACATTAATTTTTTAAAACAAACTAGGAAATAATTTTTTGAGTTGCCTAAAAAATGCATGCCTTAAATGCCAAAGCCATAACTAGAGCTTAGCTTTATTTTTCTCCACCTTTAAGTCATTCGCAACAAAAAACTGATGCAACTTGTCTAAACTCCTTGACATTAGTTCTAGACAATACTTCCCTCTCCTAATACCACAATCAATTGTCTGCTTTGTTTGGATGTCTTTAAAGAGACAAACATTAGGCCGAAAGACTACAATGCATGATAAGGCTATTGTGAATTGTGAGATAAGAGGTTACAATCTAAGGATGGAACAACCAAAATAGAATCTAAATTTAGGTTCATACTAACTTGAAAGATGAGACAAAGAAGAAGGAAAAAAATACTTATGTTCATTTGTTGCTTTCTCAAAAACATACTAGTTATAATGTACAAGAAGGGAAGAAATCTCAGCAATTAATCTTACACATACAATTATCCTATAGTTATAATTAGAGCCTATAATTAGGAGTTTAAGAATATACTTATGGTTGTACAATCCTAACAATTATAGAGAACAATCTCAAAACAAAAAAAAAGTTGGAATCGAAAGCTTTATAACATATTAGCATTAGAATGATCAATGATGAATATCATGAATTGTCATTTGCCTTGAAAGTGAAAACACTCATTTAAAGAGTATTCCCATATAACTTTATCTACTTCCTGAAGGGCAACTTTGATGAATAGTTGATACTATATATGACTTTCATTATGTTATTTTCTTATAGTTGAAACACACGTGTGGCTTTTATCAAGATGATTATTTATCGTTGAAATTAATAGGCTAATTAAGGTGATGGGAAGCAACGTCGAGCACTGTAACGATGATGGAAACTGGATAGTCATGATGCTAAGCATAAAACTTCATGTTTATGAAAGTTTCTTTTGATTTGAAGCAAATATTTTGCATTTCCTACGTCTCCACCAATTTTTGAACTCTGTCCCTCACGTTACTACCTCCGTCAACCCTCAGCCACCGATAATTTAACAAGCCCATAGTATCAAACAATTGACTACTACTGCCGTATAAGAGTTGACAAGTCCAACATGGAATATGGGTCCCAAGAGCACATTTGTCATGTTTCAAGTTCTAAGTTAGCATTAGGATATACTTCAAATATGTACAAACAAAAAGTTTCAGATAACTCATAAGCCAGGAACTCCTTTTCATTGCCACCAAGTCTATCTAGCCTCCACGTTTCCATCTAACGTGTAAACCTCACGGCAATCTTATGCTTTGTCTCTCTTGGATCCCCTTCTCTGCTTCTGTGAAGCTTTCAAACTGAAGCTCAGTCATTGCACATGAATGCAATTTAGATAAACCAATTTTGGCCAATTGTTTTTTGCTTCATTCCCGTAATAGGCATGCCTGATACATCACAAACTTCGTCAGTTTCATCAGGTAATGGCAAGTTTTACAATTATGAATCAATGGAAGCTCCATTTCTAGTTTAATATACTGCTAGAATTCTTCATATACAGAACGATTATGCATACAGAATTTAGTATAGTATCAGTTTGTGCAAGAACTATAGATTCTTATTCATGTTCTGCAGTATAGAATTTAGGCCCAGTTTCACTGCTCGTTAGGCTGTCCCATCAGATCATTCACCTACATAGACTAAGAAGGGAAGATTGAACCATAATTACATTAACAGTTACATAGCTAACTATGTTAATCTTTGTTCCGTTGGCATATGTGATCTGGGATTTGTCTTTAAATGTCTATCATGTATGCTAAGGATCGTAACTGATGTGAAACAGATAGTGTTCAGGCCATCTTCCTCTGGAGGAGGAAGACGTTGAGTATCCTCGTTCTTTTAGTTGCAACGGCAACATGGGTACTGTTTGATGTTTATCAGTTCAACTTAATCACGGTCGCTTCTTGGATAGCTATATCAGTTCTCACTTCGCTGTTCATATATGGCAACTTCGTTCAACTTTTCCGGAAGTAAGAGTCTTAAGTTTGCACTGTTAATTATTCGCCTCCTTAATCTAATGTTATTGATGTCGTCCTACTTTGTCTTTTAAAAGCTTGCTTTTAGCGTTAATGTAACCAACTTTGATGATATTTTATACCAGAGAAGAGCCCAAAATTTCCGGTTTTGAGATCACTGAGCGGACAGTAATTGAGACTGCAGATTCAATTCGAAAATCATTAGAAGAAGGGGTTCGATGGATGTTTCGTGTCAGTACAGAAAAGGAGTGGTTTGTCTTTGCCAGAGTGGTCGCTGCTTTGTGGTTTCTCTCTTATGTGGGAAGCTTTTTTGATCTTCTGACACTTCTTTACATAGGTACGTGTGAGGTGCTCTTTTCCTCTCTCTTTCTTATTCTAAAGGAGGTGTTCATTAAAACCGACAGGCATAATTGTGGGTATGATTATTCCTGCGACTTATGTGAGAAACGAGGACAAGATACATAGGTTTCAGGAGTGGATAAGGAAGCAGTTAAAAAGATTCTATGACGTGGTGGACGAGAAGTTTTTCCAGAAAATAAAGAAAAAAGTAGTGGGAGTTAAACAGGCAAAGGAGAAGAAGGTTGAGTAGTTTCTTTGTACATCTAAAGGTCTATGAGTAGGTTAGTTCGATGCTTTCAGATGCAAATGTATCCTCCTGAAATGGTCTGTAACTTAATAATGCTCCATATTCAATTGTTCTTGAGAAGTGAAAACCAAACTTTTGCATATTCAGCGAGGTTGCTTGGTCTCAATCCCAAAAGTCGTTAAAGGAACACTGTCTCCTCAAACACGATTATTTTTCTATTGACAATCTTTGAGATAAATTTGATTGCAGTTTGACAATCTTCAGAGGTCCTTGAGTTCTTAAAAGTTAGAGAAAATTTATGGAGTAGCAATAATTCCAAAAGCAGCTGCAAGCTTCTCTCTTTGGTAAAATAGGTTTTGCTCTTTGTGTTCTCTACATCATGCAAAACATTATTCTTGTCAGGAACAAACCCTTACTTCATCCTTTCTGAAAGCTTCCCCAAGAACTCTTATATTTCCTTTCTGGATGGGCAGCATCTCCCCACATGAACACGTGCACATTTCTCTTAAACCTGGTTTCTTCACTACCCCGCGGTCATCCATGGCCTCTCTGATCTGCGCTACTTAGCATAAATGTTGCTGATTGTAACATAAGTAGCCGGATTCTCAGGCTTTATTTCACATAGAGAATTTTGCTGCCCTTTCCCCTATTTAAAGATTTTTACGAATTCTACAACTACCAAGCCGGATGCCCGAAGAAACTTGTCCGGTTTCATTGGCATGCTGTTAATCAGCTTCTCAGCTTCTTCACATTGTCATAGTAAATCTACAACAAAAGCATAGTGATCTTTAGTTTGAGTTAAACCCTATTTCTCCTTTACTATGTAGAAATGTTTTAGCCCCTGTATTTACCAACCTAGCATGAATACAAACTGAGAGGAGACCTACAAAAGCTATATGATATGTCAACAAATTAACAGATCATTTCTACTAATCACTGGTCTTCAGATAAAAGGAACAAAGAAAGAAATAAGGCTTTGAAGCACCCAGTCAACACTAGCTGTAAACTCTCATTTGCAATCTAAACTTTTTATATTTCAGAAGTGACTTGGTCAGAATGTCGGTAACTTGCTGATTTGCACCACAATACTTACAGTTCAATTTTCCCTTTTGCCATCATATCTAGGATAAAGTGATGCTGAACATTGATGTGCTTCAATTTAATATGATAGAGTGCATTCTTAGACAAATCAATCACTTAAGCTTATTGTCATTGAAACTCCCCGTTACTACTTTTTGCTCATGAAGAAGGTCTACCAAAAATCTTCTTAGGCAAATTGCCTGACAAGTTGTTATTGTTACAGCAACAAATCTCGTTTCCAATGATGATAACGTTACGATTTTTTGCTTTTTCAAAATTCACGGACTCGAACCAAGGGAAAAGACATAATTAGACGTGTTTTTTGATCATCCAAACAACCCGCCCAATGCCAGTGTATCTAAATAATGTGAGATTTGGTACTTTTGAATAGCAAATTCCATAGTTAATGGTTCTAGCAACATAACGAAGGACTCCTTTCATTGCCCTAACGTTATGCATTGACAGGCTGTGTATGAACTTGGAAATAATATCAACTAGGAATGCTATATCGGGCTTTGTGTGAGATAAATAATTCAACCCGCCATTCATATTGCTAAAATATTTTGCACTCGCCAAACTAGCATTGTCATTTAATATAAATGACTCATTCACATTTATTGGTGTTGGGGTTATTTTCTAGTTCAACGTACTAAATCTCTTCAACAAAGCAATATCATACTTCTGGTAAAAAACAAAAATTCCATTAGCATATTGGTTTACCTTCAAGCCTAGAAAATAATGCAATAAACTAAAGTCTGACATCTTATTATTATTATTTATCATACAAGACTTAAATTATTCAACAAGAGACTCACAAAACTTTGTATAAATTATATTGTCAATATAAAGACATACCACCAAGAAGTAAGATTTATCTTGCTTCTTCAAATAGAGCATTAGCTCATTTTTGCTTCTTTCCAATTCGTTCTCTAAGAAATACACATTAGTCTTGTTGTACTAAGCTCACGGGACTTGTTTGAGATTGTATAAAGTCTTCTTTAACTTGTAAACTTTAATATTGTCATTACCAGCAAAACCTTCTGTTGAGACATACACCTCTTCTTCTATCTTACCGTTTGAAAAAGTTAATTTCACATTAAACTGGTACACTAGCCACTTTGATAGTGAAGCTAAAGCCAAAAAAGTTCTCACTATTTCAATCAAGCTATAGGAGAGAAGGCTTCACTGAATTCAATGCCTTGTTGAGCATAACCTTTGGCAACCAATTGAAGTTTATGCTTTTGCACACTACCATCAACATTGTACTTGGTTCTAAACACCCATTTAAGCTTGATCACATTCTTCCCTTCAGATGGATCAACATATTCTCACGTTTCATTTTGTTTGAATGGTTTGTATCTCCTTGAGCATGCAGAGCATGCCTTCCCACCAAACTTGACTTTTAGCTACATCATCATAATTAGTAGGTTTTAAAACATACAAAGCAAAGCTACACGATTTGTAAATTTTACTTAGTGATAAGAACTTCTTTAGAGGTTCTTCACTTGAAGAATTGGAAGCTGAACTTACTGGTGAAGAAGAACTATTGTTAGGTGATAAGTTTGCTAGTTAAAATCAAGTGCTATTGGGTGAACCATAAAGTGGTGATTGTGGGCTTTGTGAGTTGTTGTAATCAGAGGATTATGGATTTGTTACATTTAGGTCGGTCCTTGCTACTAGAGGTTCATTATATAATGAATTATACAACCTATATGCTTTGGATTGCAAACTATACCTAATGAAAATACAATTTTATTATTTTTCATCAAGTTTATAATGAGATGGTTTTACTAATCACAAGATATACAACCAAAAACCTTTTTAAGTAACTTACATGGGCTTCGAACCTCTCCATTCTTCATAAGGTGTTTTATTTGAAGCTACTGTTATAGAAGAAATGTTAAGAAGATGTACCATTGTAGCTACCTTTTTCCCACAACAAATTCCAAATCAATTTTGCCTTGAACATGCTTCTTGCCATTTTTACCACACTTCAATTTTTTTTTGTTCAACAATATTGTTTTATTTTAATTTGGTGTATGTGATGAAGTGAGCATCTTATGAATTCCATACTCCTTATAAAGACTATCAAATCCTTTGAGCAAAATTTACCTCCCTTATCTATATATAGTACTTTTAAACACTTGTAACTTTAATTTTCCACAAATGCCTTAAAGTTCTTGAAATGATCAAGTGCCTTAGATTTCAATATCAAGAAATAAACCTAACTCATTCTACTATAATCATCAATAAATAGTAGAAAATTGTGACTACCATTCAAAGATTTAGTATACGTCAAACCATATAAGTTTGTATGTACTAACTCAAGGCACTAAGAAGCTCTCCAAGATTTTCCTATAAAGAATGAAAATTGACTTTGTTTCTTAAGACACTAGCTTTACAAAACTGAAGAGCATTAATATTTAGCAATCTTAGAACCATATCTTTTTTATTTAACAACTTCAACCCATTTAAATACAAATGACCATACTGTAAGTTTCAAAAGTTAGACTCACTACATCCTTTGGCAATACACGCCCTTTCCTTAACTGAAAAAACATCAAGTAGGAACATTTATCTTGAGTCGTGCTGACTTTAGTAATTTTTTGGCCCGACTACTAATCTTGAATGATACATTAAGCATCACCAAACACAATTACCATCCCACACTTAATAGGTTATGAGCCAAACTAGGCACAAACATAACATTATACAATCTATTCTTTTTTCCATTGCTAGTATGAATAGTGATTGTACCTTTTCTTCAACTTGAGCTTACTTATCATTTCCAAGTGGAACCTAAATTTTTATGAGGCATCCAAATCCTTGAACAATATTCGTGAGCTAGACATGTGATTGTAACATTTGCTATTGATGAACCATACATAATCTATAATTGCACTATCATAAAAATATGCCATGAATAGTGTTTCTATATCATTTTCCTATAAAATTCTTCATCCAACAATCAACTTCTTTGTGACCAAATTTTTTTATGGTAGTTACTTTAAATAGAACTCCTCAAAGTGGATTGTCTATGTTGAGAAAATTGATCACGACCTTTCCCTCTATTGCGACCTTTACCACAGAATCCCCCTGAGCAATTTCCTTCACCTATGGAGTTTTCGTCTTTAGAAAACTACCCTTTCACATGGAACACCTTTTCTTCATTTCTCTCTTATGTTTAACTTAAAATTTTCTTATAAGCTTAAAATGAACTTATTAGTTCATTAAATGAGTGCTTAGATATATTAAGAGCTTCCTCAATTACCACAACCATAATATTAAATCTAGATGTAAAACTTATTAATATTTTGGGAACCATATTCTGATTAGTAATTTTTTCTTCATAAGACTTCATTTTGTTAACAATTACATTTGCCCTAGATAATTATTCTTGCACATACTCATTCTTTTGCATACTCAAACTCTCAAATTCACAATAAAGAGACTGAAATTTCATGGTAGTTACTTTGTCTAAGCCTTTAAACTCCATTTTAAGTGTTTGCTATGCCTCCTTTGAAGTTATTGTAGATGCAATTCAGGAGAATATGGAGTCATTTACTAATTGTTGAAGAAAAAATAAGGTCTTTTCATCTTTCTTCCTATTTTCCTTTAATTTTTATTGATCTTCTTTATCCGAGTCTTCAAAACCATCCTCAACCAATTCCCACAACTCTTGAGATTTGTAGTGGATCTTTATTTTGATTGCCCAATACTTAAATTTTTATAATTTACTCCTTTATGTGTTGCAATTAAGAAGAATTGTTGAGTTCCCTATTTAGATTAAACTTAGAAAGGAAGCGAAAAAGAACATTTTTTTCTTCTCTCTCTCTCTCTCTCAAGCTCTAATACCAAAAATGTTGGCAAAAGGGTAGAAATATAAACTTTACAATGAATAAAGTATAGAGACAAAGGGAACTCTTTTAACTCATTACATCATTGAACAAAAGAAAGGCCCATAAATAGGCTTATACATAACTAAATGAAACTAAAAATTGGCAATTAAAATGAGTAGTGGATATCATGGTCCACTTACTGCTACCATACAGAAAATTCTACAAAAATATCTTAGCAAATTAACAGCTCATTCCCACTAACTCATTAGTCCTCAAATAAATGAAAAAAGCAAATAAATAAAGCTTTGAAGCACTTAGTTAATAAAGAGCACCATCAGGCTGGTTGTTTAAATTCACCCACAAATCAAGGAAGTCAAAGCAACCAAGTTTGGCTAAGGCATCAATTTAGGAACATTTCTACATTCATTATATTCCCACATTTATAGTATATATGAACGATAGCACTTACAACAACGGAAGTATCAAATCCAATTTTAGTTATATACCTATAAACACATTGTTGAGAAATCGAAGTAGGATTCAATCGTAAGCACAATAGAGTAAATACAAAGTATTTTCTATTTAATTTCTTGAAAACTAAAATTGCTTAAATTTTATAATTTGATTAATGTATAAAACATGGTAAAGTATAAACATAAATCATACTTTATTATGTAACTTAATTCTTTTTGTATTATTTTTCTCAAATTGATTTTGAAATTAGCTTGTTATAGTCATTTTAAATGTATAAGTGTCTAGCCTCTAGGTATCAATATGAATATGTTGAGAGAATGATATAAGTAGTATAGAAAGGGTTAGGTAAGAAGCACTAGTATCTCCTCTAGAGATTGAACTTATTTATAATAGGGTTCAAAACATTAAGTAATTTAATTAAAATATTTTAAGTTAAGTTAAACTTTGATTAAATTAAAATTAATTCTAGTTAAATAATTTAAGTCCCTAATGGCATCCAAGAGAGGGGTGAATAGGATGTTTATAAAATTTAATAATTTTTGAACCAATTAACTCAATTAACAATAATCAATATAAATGCAAATGAAGAAATTACTTAATATAAATTAATCAAAAATTGAATAATAAGTTAGAGAGAATATGGAAAAGAAAATGCAAATTGATTTATAGTAGTTCGACAAACAATTTTTACCTATGTCCACTCTCAAGGCTCTTCCTAGAATTCCATTATAATTCTTTTTTCAAAACAAGGAATAACTTTTGTACAATCTTTTATTGATAAAGAGAAATCTTCTCAAACTCTTTTTCTAGGTAAAGAGGAATCGTAATCCCACTTGGAATACTTTCAAGGACAATTTCCAACACCATAAAAAAGGATTACAACTCAAAATTATCTCATTTGTTCATTTGACAACTTTAAAAAGGTTCACTCACATTAATATGAAATAATAATGTACAAATGATTAAAAAATACTTAAAACACGTGTAAAATATATCTAAATGCTTATTGATGCTAAAACCAACAAGAAAACACCTATTTATAGTGTTTTGAGACCCTACTAACTGTTGAAGCCAAAAATTATCCATTATAACTACCATCTATAAAGCACTAGTTGAAAGATAAAGTCATCAAATTCAATAGCTATTAGAATTCTAATTGACCATTACATCAGCAAACGCTATAACAAACTCATGATATATCAAATTTAATAACTTTAATCTAAATTGATCAACCACTAACCCATATAGGTTGACCGATCACCTAAAAAAATGATTTTAACAACTTTTAATTCTCTAACTAATTATTTTAATGCAATTATGATTTAAGCACTCCCTTAAGTGTTACTTAAAGTTAGCTTGAAAGATCAAGAACAATTTATAATAAAACTAAAATTTTCAATGTCTCTTAGTAAATGGAAAGACTTATGCAATGAAGTGAAATGAAATGTGTATACATGGTGAGCCTTTTAGAACATCAAAGTGAATAAATGAAATTACAATTACAAACTAAAGAATAAACTTGATAAGCCTTGATCTTCATTTCGACGGTTGAAAACTTTAACTTCTCTTTATCAACTTCATATGCTATCTTCCAAAGTTTATTACTCCATTTGTTCTTATATTGCTTTCCATAAAAAATAATAAACTAATTAGCAATAATTATGTTTTATTATCGTCAAAATACTGACTAGAACCTTCTTTTGTTAAACAAATACTAACTGAGGCTAAATAAGATTCAAAATCTCATATGGGTCAAATATTTCATATTTAATCCTAAAGTTTCTCAAATTTTATATTCAAGTCTAACTTTGTTAAAATATCTTTTTCTCTATTCAACCATTCTTTATATTTGTGATTCATTAGGTTCCTATACAAGTTGGCAGTAAGCATACATTATAACTTTAAATCATATTTAGGATTAGATAAATTAAACTCCTTTAATTTATCTTTGATTCTCTAATTAAATAAATTATATTCATAGATCAAGTTTGACATCCAACAACACTTCTTGACTACTCAAATATTATGAATGTCAAAATAATTTTAAACTAACCTTTTTGTGCATTATTTTTTGTATAATTGAATTATTTCTTCATACAATGTTTTGATTTGACATAGTATATGGAATTAATGTCTATTCTATTTGATTTCAATCATGTTAGTTCTCTAATATTAGTACATGATTCAATTAATGACATTTAAAAGCTATTTTCAAAGTGTCATTCTACTTTGGATAGAGATTATTTCTAAATCAATAGTAATTGAGAGCAACGAAACATTCTCCCGAATCACTTTGGGGTGATAAATCCTATATTAATCACTCAACTATCTCTATATAGTTCATAATATATTTAGTAGTTATCGATAAACTACCTTTAAATAAGATAAGTCATATGTAGTATCAGAACATAATAATCCTTATATAAGGTACTTTGAAAATCGTAAGTCAAAAGATCACTTATATAATCATTATAATGAGAATTTGCATAGACATATAAGTAATATTCTAAATGGAATTCTTAAATTAGACTAGTTAATAAATTCGTTCTCCAATAAGCACAAACATAGTTATTCGAATATCTTCATACTTTAGTATATGAAATTAACTACTTCTTTCATAAATTTGAAACATAATGTGTACTAGTCTTTTTACACTATATTAAGTATTAATATAACAAAACTAGGAACAATTTAGGGATAATACATAAATACAATACGAATATCATAATTATGATTTCATCTTAATTTTATTTATAATGTATATTTATCCAATAACCTTTATTTTATACATAAATTAATTAAATAAATATACACAAGGTGAGAATATCTTTAAATAATTAAATTATTAAAACTATAACCAACCAATTAGTTGTAGGTTATAAACCAACACTCATTTCTCAAGCTGCTTTATAGTATGATGAGAACAAGTACTTAAAACCCAACAAAAGTAAAGTTCATTAGGCCTAATCCCCTACCTCAACAACTCTATAGATAAATCAAAACTCTTTTGTCTCCTCCTATCCTCAAAGTCCCTATTAATCATTATGGTCCAAGTTTGTCAAAAATGTGCCTTACTTCTTATATGCTTCATTTACCATATATGTATTAGCGAAAACAACAATAAAATAAAATTGAAAAGGCTTATCTGAAATACAAGGCGTCGTAAAAAAATCAATGCTCTAAATTAAAAATTTCCCCTTTATTTTGCAGTAGGACAACGGGATCCAACCTCAAGGTTAACGCCTTCTCCACCAGCTTTGGTGCATTCCAAAGAGTAAAGTAGGAACTGTCTTTGTGACTGAAGAAAAGAAAAAACAATAGAGGAAGAATGCAGCAGAAAAATGTACGTCGTATGAAGCAATATGTGAGAAGCAAGAAAATAGAAGAAATGTGTAAAATGTTGTATTTAGAGAAAATGAAAAGCACGATAGCTAGAGAAGAGAAGAAAAAATATAAAAGAACAAACGTGGAGAGCTTTATACGTTGACTGGTAATAAAGACATTAAAATAAATTAATGTATTATGGTGAACGTTGCATAATAATGGAGGTAATAATGTCATGAACATTATTGATAGTAAACAGTAAAACAGTAGGAATGTTAATAATAATAAAAGGAATGAAAGTTATGATTGACTCTGAATTTATTTCCTATTTCATAAACTTAGAACTATTGTTGAAGTAACAAAAGTACTAGAAACTATAAACTTATTGGAATTTAAATTCTCATATATGTTCACTATTTTTTATAAATCTACAACTTCATTAAGCTAATCATATCCCATATACCATAAAAGTTCTATGTATTTATAAACCTTTTAATACCTTTTGAGAGCTCAATCTTAGAGATAAGACTGAATAACAGAAATAAAGAGATAGATGTTGAAGAATTTTTTATTTAATAGAGTACTGGAATTACTTCTCTTATTCACTTTTGCTCATATAATATATTAATAACTTCTTTCAATCTTCAATCCTTATATGAGCGATGTATAAGGCTATCTTTGACATTTGATTTAAAGAAGCTTTTTAGAGAAAGAGGTTCATGGAATTGGATTTAGGAAGAATAATAAAAAGCAACCACCTTTGTAAGTGGCAAAAAGATGACAAACAAGATGATTTCATGTATAAAGGTTATTCAAAAAGAAAGAAGAAATAAATAAAAGAAAATTTTTTGGTAAGAATAGGGTTAGAAATGGTTCGATCTAATTATGTTATGAGGTTTGATTAATTGGATGACCTAAAGTTTAAACAATATTTATTTAAATCATTTTGGTATTTTAGTCAAACTCATTTGGATTGATTCAAGTCATTCTAGTTAAGCTAGGTCGATCATCTCGAGTTTGAGTTTATTCTAAGATTCGATTTACTCAAACATTTATCCTTTGATTCAAATTAGGCTGAATTTGAGCCTATTTGTCACCTATAGTTTTAAAAAAAGTTTGAACACTTAAATTTATTATTTGATGTTTACAAAGAAAAATACCTAGATATATTGTCATAGCTAAAAACAAATGAAGAGAATTTTCCGTAATAAAAACAATTAACAAAACCAATTACACATATTAATGTATTTTCAACAATAATAATGACTAATGATTTGATTAGTTAAATTAACAAAAATGTGGATTCTAATAACAACCTAAAAGAGAAAAATTATACTATAAATCTTCAACATTCTCCCTTCATTCAAAGTTCCAAATGCCAAGAAAAATTTTAAATAATAGCTATTTTTTCAAAAAGACTTTGTTAGTTAGCCAACTACCTATAAGTGTGAGAATAATTCAAAGTTATCTCTTTCTTCACAAACAAATCATGGATAAAACGAGAATGACTATTGATAAGCTTAATCCTTTTAAGAAATGCCATTTTTTTTGTCATAGAGATTATTGTTTTATGTATAAAATATCTCCTTTACTTCCTCTTAATCTTGTTGATGATGAACTAACACTCTTCTTAATAAAATGGCTTGACAAGTTACTAAAGTTTCTCCAACATACTCAACTTCTAAAGATGACACCACATATAAATATTTATTTTGATTTCAATTGTGATTTTTATGTGAAGGAAGAGATAACTTTAAAGTATTATAGAAGTAGCTAACTAAGACGTTGACAAGTCTTTATCAAAAGAGAAGTTATGCTAATTTATAACTTTGCTTAACATTTAGAACTTTAAATTAAGGAGGAATATTGAAAATTGGTACAAAGTTTGACTATTTTCTTTTGGGCTATTAGTAGCATAACTTTTTTCAATTAGTCAAATAATTAATTGTTATTGTTGTTAAGACTACGTTAATGGGCATACAAACTTTGTTAATTGCTTTACTAGTTGTGTAAAATCTTTCTAATTTATTTTTTGTAGATATACCCTTCATGTTAATTATTAGAGCCAAATTTTAGTTATCCAAACCATACCTTTATCTTAGTAATTTTAGATCTTTATGTTGATGTACCCATATTGTAAATGTCACAGCTTCAAGTAATTTTTCTTTTTACTAGCAATAAGAGCAAAACTTCCTATGTATACCTTTTTCTTAGTAATTTCAAACCCTTAATATTGAGATGTCATAACTTGGGATCATCAGCTTTATTAGAAGCAAGAACAAAACTTCCTATATTTAAAAATTCCAATAATAACATTTTGCTTTGGGCTATCTTGATCTTAATAGTCACTTGGCCTGATTTCCTGTATTTGATAACAAAAACATCATTGTCAAATAATATGGAATATTCATCAACCATTAGTGACCTAACACTGTGAATTGAGTTTCAATTAAGCATTACATACAAATTTAAGTTTACTATAGCTAGTTTCAATTCCTACCATACCTTTCCCTTCAACCTATATTTATTTTTCATTTCAAATGTGAATTTTCATCTTTTTTTTGTCTCATTAATCTCTTCAAATATTGAATTTGTGCTTTCCATATGATTCAAATAACCTCTACCTATAAACTACAAATCACCTAACTTATGGTTAGTACTAAAATGAGCCATAAAAGCTTACTTTCTTCTTCATTCTCTATTGTAAAATTTATATTTTGGTCCTTGCAATGATTATATTGAATGTTATTTTTGGTTTTTCTTTGCTCACTAGACTGCTTTATCTTTCATATCTACCTTTGCCTTTTCCATTACCATAATCACAACCACTACCATAAAAACCTTCTCCTCCATGACCTCTATTTGTTAAACATTTTCCTTCTTCAATTTTTCCGACTTCGTCCTTTATTTGAAATGCCTTCTATTTTTATTCTTTTCGAAAGTTTTATTAATTCTTAACTCATAAGTTTAAAGAGATTCTATTAGTTCGTCAAATAAAAGAGTTGATAAATCTTTAGATTCTTCTATGGCAATTACTATAAGATCAAACTTTGAAGTCATCCGTCTAAGTACCTTTTCAACAATGGTTTAGTTGGTAACATTCTTGCCATAAGATTGTATTTTTTACTGACTATTCTCTTAACAAAAAAAATCAATATTTCATTCTCCACTATTTATGATCAAGATTTCAAAGTCACGCTGAAGAGATTTATATTCTCACTATTATGATCTTTGAATCACTTTAAAAACACTTTCTACAAAATTGAGAGTACTTATTCTTATGAGGTCATCGTTATGAAATGTGAAAGGATGTCCTTATGGGCAATCTAGTGAATAATTAACAACACTTTGGAATCAGTTTTCTTATTTTTTCTCAACCTACTTTCTTCATCAAAATTTATAGATCCACTTTTTACTAAGTCCCTATGATAATGAAATTTGAGGAAATTTTTATGCGATTACTTTAGAATTCATAATCTTATCCCTTAAAGTTAGAAATGAACGTTTGTGCAACATTTATTGCATTGTAGTTGTTGGTCATTGTGTTTTCTTTCTAGTAGTTCACTTGATTCACATGTTTACTCTTTATTTCATTGAAGATAATGATTCAAAAAATTAAAATAGCAATTATATATATCCTTTAGTTATTTAGTAGGATTATGTTTTATCCTCTAGTTAGTAGGAATCATCAAATCCATATTTTATAATTATCAACATATATATTCATTTTTTAGTTTTAGTTAGCTATCTATCTTCTTATGCCAATCTTTTTATCTATCGTAAGCTTATAAATAGGTAATAAAGTACTTTTTTGTGCTAGAATTAAAAAAATCCTCTCTGTTCTAATTTTTATTCTCCCACTCTAACAAACTTTATTATTAGAGCCTGAATTGATTTTTCCAAAACACCAAATACAAATACCACCATTGTCCTCTCAAGTTAATTTATAGACACATTACCATTAGCATAATTTGATACTACATTTGATCAAAATCAGCATCGCTCTCCTAAGGGGAATAGTTCAGTGAAGCAAACCTAAAATTAAAAAAGTTGAGTTTAGTCATGGCAGGCAATGGTTCCATTTTGTCCCAACCCCTGGTCCCAAATTACGAAGGTGAAGATATTGGATCACGTATGGCCTGAGTATTCACAATACGCTGCGGAAAAAAAAATCATACAACAACACATTGTATAACAAAAATATATATGATGCGCAAAATACCTTTTGACACGGATTGATGATCGTTGTTTTCGGATTTGTAGACACTGCTACACGCGAATGTCCTCTACCGGTATCCACACGAGCATGCACGATCTGGGCTGCGGCTGTCGTATGCTAGCACGTTCCGAAAACCTTTTCGAATGCCGCACGTACTTCTCTTGAAAAGGTGGCTAGAGTTTTTGCGTTATAATTCTGTCATATCATATGAGACCTTAGGTTTTCTCTATTTATAGAGAAAACCTAATCCTATTAAAGCCCAATAAGTTTCGGCCCATT
>JAOSBN010175616.1:0-19914 GCA_027563595.1 Erythroxylum suave | reverse complement strand
GGTGTCAGGCTAACTGAAGGAACTAACTCGTTTAGAAAAAGCGTTAGCATGAATAATCTCTCACAGGATAAGAAGAATGACAATATTTTGAGAGCTAGAGCAAGGAGAGAAATCGTGTGAGAGAGAATATTATGAGAGAACAGGCAGAAGTAAACGAGAGGGACAACGACGATGTGCTCAAGAGAGAGGAATTGATTTTAGAGAGAAGGGAGAGGATTGTGATAAAGAGAGAGAATATGATTTTAGAGAGAAGGGAGAACAATATTTGTGAGATATGACTATGCACATAAACGATCATATATATCTCAGTTCGCTCAAATGTGAACCGTCGGATCAAAGGGACGAACGAGATGCATTTCGTGTTCGTCATTCCGTTCATCCTTAGTATATATATTTAACGAAAAAAATAAAATAATTCAAAAAATGTAGGTTAAAATCTTAGTAATTATCATGTATTATTTTCAAAGTTTTTTTGTGTAATTTTTAGTACAATAAGATCACTATAATTCATTATTTTCAACTTTTATAAAAATTGGCATATTGAAATTGAGTTCTAGCTTGATGTAAGTGTGCATAGCTAAGTGTTAAACCCTTAAGGCCAAATTATAGAATCGTGCAATTATTGATGAGTCTTGATCAATGTTCTGCATTCAAGTTGACATGAAGATGGCATATGATAAAGAAACAAGACAATGACCGAAGAATAGGCAAGGAAAAACAGGCAATATCGATGAAAGCTCAAGAGTAAGCAAGCGTTGGTATGCATTGATGTGCATTGATAAAACCTTTGATAAGAGGCATAATTCAAATATGAGACCAAAGATGAAAGATGCAACAAAGTTGTGCTAAGTTCAATGGTGCAAAAAGGCATTTCACTTTGATGAGGAGATCAAAAAGTACATAAATGTATAAAGTTTATTATATGATGACTTGAATTGTTACTAAATTAGGACATGGATGAATTGCACTATAGACATACTTAGAGGACTTATGCAGAAAGATTACTTGAAATAGCTCATACAAAAGGTCATCAAGGCATGTTTCTTTAAGAGGTGACGATGTGGCACCAGTTAACAAGACCATGTCAATAGTGAGCTAAGAAAGTGGGAGCATTATCTTATAAATTGGGAACACTTCTTAAAGTAGTGAGAAAGTGGGTCAGATGACATAGTGAGAAAGTGGGTCAAGTGTTTATATTGTTCCTGTGAAGTAATTCATGTTTCTCCACCAATTTCTAACACAAACTACATATTTGATTTCATAAGGGCATGGATCAGAAATTTAGGGATTTAGGGTTCATGAGACAGATTTGTGCACTATTGTGTTTTCTGTGTTTTGATTCAAAATATAAAACCTGAAGGTATGAGTATGTTTGGTTACAAGAATAAACGATAAGGAGAACAGTGCAAAACACAGAGCAGAGGAACTTAAGAATAAGTAAAACGCAACATACAAGAAGGCTTTTAAGTGAGTCATGTGAGAGACACGTGAAGCTATCCCCTGAGCTAATCTCCTCATATCTAGCGATGAAAGCATGAAGGAACCAACTGCGCTATATGAAGCCTATATAAAGACATAAATCTTCATCAGTTCACGTACACACAATCTTTCATTGCTACTCAAAATAATTAGTGAGAGATTTACGTATAGAAGAGTAGAAGTTAGAGAGTTGCTGGAGTACGTACAATGAGTACTAGTGAGTTCATTTGCAAGTTTTTTTCAAAACACTCAATATCTTGTAACTTGTATCTTCATTGTTGATCTTAGTAAAACCATCTATGTGAGATTGACCCCTAGATGTAGATAGCATTAAGCTATCGAACCAAGTAAATTACTATCTGATCTTTTTACTTTCTTGCAAACTTCACAAATCTGCAAAAACAAATTCTTCTTTTCATCAGTATCTTGGAAAACAAGATAACAAAAGCTGAAGGCTATTCCCAACAGTTCCTTTGTGAATAAGTCAATAAAAGATTGGTTTCTTCATATCTCTCTTATTTGTCCCATTTGATTTACTTGTACTAAACACTTGTATATTGAAAGCGAGAGTGAAATATTTAAACATGAGTAGCATGAGGCATTCAAAATAAAATAGACATGTTGGTCATCAATCATATAGGAAGGCTGAGTTAGGCTTTAAAAAACTAAAGCTTCATTATTGAACGAGGACATTGGCAATTTTACTCTAGTTTCACTACTCTTGAAAAAGTCTTGTGATAATTGGTATCAAAGATCAGTGAGGAATTCTTTCATTGTTGGGAAATAATGGTCAATGAAAGCAATTTTATGGAAAGAGTTACTAAAATAGAAGCAATTATAGGTCCTTTAGCCCTAATTAAAGAGGGTGTGGTTCCTTTCTTTAAATGATTTGAAACTTTGATAATAAAACTTCAAGAAACAATAAGAGCACTAGAGGAAAAATTGAAAGCTCCTAAGGAAACGAGTTATAAATTATTGATAATCAAAACTGCTATGTTTTTGACATAAAGAACACTTTGGTAAAAGTAAGGGAGCTTCAAATTTTCCATGGTAAGTAGAGTGCCAAAGAGTTTGAAAATTTCTTATGGAATACAGAATAATACTTCATGATGGCAAAGGTGTCCAATTCAGAAAATGTGTCAATCACAGCAATGTATATGGTGGATAATGCAAAGTTATGGTAAAGGACATGGACTTCTAATCGTACCAGTATAGGTAGACCTCCTGTTAACACTTAAGAGAAAATGAAGGAACTAATGAGATAATTCTTCCCCAACAACACTTCATAGATAGTAAGAGAAGTTAGTGGGTATAGTATATGACTTAGTGTAGGAGTATGTTAGAAAATTCACATCTTTGATGTTGGATGTTCTAAATATGTTAGAGGAAGAAAATTTTTTCAATTTTACAAGTGGCTTGCAAGGTAGGGCATAAGTTGAGTTTTGGAGGTAAAATATGAAGAATTTTGCTAACGTTATTGTGACTTTAGATGTCTTAGAGAATTTCCAAATATCACGACATTTGAACTAGTAGAGAGGGCAAGAAGAATGGAGAATTTCAAAATAACATAGAAAGAGGGCAAGAAAAGGTATGTGAAAATTTTCAATATACATCAAAGAAATAATCAAAATGAGATAACAATCCCATTTATCAAAGGTCATTTTACTTGTGAATGCCCAAAATGAAAGTAAGTGAAGATCAAATTAATTCTATAATTGCAAAGGTTTAAGAAAAATGAGGTGATTACTTAGTGGTAGAAGTCTACCTCAATAATTATGCTATGTTGGGACATAATGGGCCTTGAGAAGGAGCATCCGGACAAAAACAAAAGCAAACCCCTATAGAGAGGGAAGGTAGTTCATAAGTGATGTATAGATGGAAACGAAGATTAGTTCTTGCCTTTAAATTTTAACTAAGGAGTCTTCGAGGTAATCATTTATAAAGGAGTGTCTATAGATTATTTTGATAAGAGGATCAAAGTTTTTTTAGTGGAGGTGATTTGTCTGACCAGTAACCATAGATAGAAGAAATGTGGACATGTTATCAAGTCTTAGTCAATATTTGGAACTTAGGTTGACATGAAAATGACATGTTGATGATAGAATAACGAAAAACTCTATGAGAAGGTAAGGAAAAAAAAGGTAATATTGATTAAAGCTAGTTAGACAAGCATCATCACGCACCAGTGTGAAATAGGAAAAATCTTTAATAAGAGGCAAGATTCATATGCGAGATCAAAGATGAAAGGCATAAGTAAGTCATATTAACTTTGAGAGTACAAGAAGGCAATTAACTTTGACAAGGAGGTTAAAAGGTATATAAATATATGAGGTTTATTATGTGATGGTTTAGATTGTTGTTAACTTAGGTCGTGAAACAATTTGACTGCACCATTATGTGCTTAGATGGACCATGCACAAAGATGGATAAACTAAAGGCTCATCAGGGCACTTGTCTTCAAAAGCTGATGATAAGGAAGTACTTTACAAGAACATGCAAGTAGTGGACTAAAATAAATGAAGCATTACCTTATAAAGTGAGAGAATTTCTTCAAGTAGTGAAAAAAAATGGGTTGGTTGACGTGACGACGAGTTGGTATCTTTGAAGCCATATTTCTATATGCTAAATTGGAGTTAGTGGCTTAAAGTTATGAACTCTTTACTAACTTAGTGGAGTTACTGGAAGACATGGTAATGATGAGTTGTCATGAACTCTCAAATAATAAAATTTCCAAACTAACCTAACTACCATATAGCAGGGCAAGTCAGGGTCGATCCCACAGGGAGCTAAAGTGCACTAAAGCTATTCTAATGTTATCTAACAGGAAAACAATAAGAAAACCTGAATTTGAGAGACATTAAAACTAAATAAACAACACAACTAACGACAAATAAGCAAACAAACAAGAAACAAATAACAAATACAAAAAGCTATGCAAAATATAAATTCGGGATTTTGGACTTATAATTGATCCTCGAAACAAATAAATTGTGATTGGTCTACGATGCTAGCTTATAGATTTGAACAAGCTCTCAAACACTCAATTCCTCCAATTTTAGATAGGTCCTATATCCGATAGAAAACCTACCCTAACCATGAGGCAACCTAGAATAAGCTCTCTAGATTTAATGACATAGTAGTAGTTAACATACCAAGGAACGACTAACCTAAGCCATAATCACACAAGCTCGGATTATGTAACCTAGAAAATTGGAATCCTAAACTAGTTGGTTAAGCATCCTAACAAATCCTACTAGCCTATTGCCACTTGTGGAAATTGCCAAGGACAATTACATATCACATGGCCCAATCCTAGCAATTGAACTAAAAATTACACCTAGGGTAGCTAATCCTAAGTCTTAATTCCTAATTCGTGATATTTTCTTGGAATTCTATTTCAATCCTAACCTAAATCGCAAAACCCAATTAATTCCATGTCAATTCTCACAATTATTAAGTAAATTTCCATCATTAACTTCCAACCCAAGACTAAACTAGCTAAACATTACTAAAATAATTAAAGCAAAATTTAAACAAACTAATAACATAATAAAATAACTAAAATAAAGGGCTGAAAAATTAAATAAAACACAAGAAATTAAAAAATTAAAAGCTGGAAAATTAAGAACAACCAAATTAACCAAAACAAAGCATTTCATTTAACAAATAACTAAGGTTCAACAAAAGTATTTAAACCAAATACATCAAAGATAACAAGTATCTAAAGACTAAAACAAGAAATAATAGTGCAGAAAATTAAAGGAGAGGAAAAACTAAGAAAACTAAACAAAACCCTAAGGAAACTACAGAAGAAAGATGACCAATTATAGAAAAGAAGTTAAATGTCCGCTACATATTGTTTTGGCTTTTATAGGTCTCCAGGTAGGTTAAAATGTAAAAGATGTAATGTTTGCTGCTGTCTCTTGGAAAGCCTAATGCTTTTGTGCTTCTCCTTGAAAACGTTGGTCATGTATGTCGTTTTTGCAAGCTCCTCAAATGCTTTTAGGATTTTTGTCTTCTTATGGAGAAAACTCTCAACTTGCCGAGTGATGTTGCTGTCCTCTCCATGCAAGACCTTATTTGGTTTGTAATTTGTCTTTTCTTGTCAAGTTTGTGGGACACTTGTCAAAGGAAGCCCACTCTTCATTTGCTTTTTATGTTTTAAGCTACTTCATTGCCCGCACTCCTTCTCTCTTTCACTATTTATTGAAGTGACAAAGAAAGATGGTAGTTTTTGGTCCACCGTTACTATTCACCTTCACTTCACGTTACTCACTCCAAGCAGCCTGTTCTTTGCTTCTGCTACTCTTCTTGTTTTATTCTTTCTGCTGCCATCAACAAGCTGCAAGCTCCTTTTATTTTGTGTCTTTACTTTGTTAAACATTTGTGTTTCAATTTACTTTAGAATCTTGTCTTTTCAGTTGCAAATATATATCAACATATTCAACCTAGCAATCAACAAAAATTGAAATAAATTAAACATTTTATCTTTAAAATAGGATTGAAATCACATAGAAATACATAAGAAAATATAAGATAATTCAATCCTATCAGATAACTCCCCACTAACTTAGTGGGTTTGTAGAGGAAGTGGGTAATTTAAGTTTACTTATTCCCTAAGCTCTTATAAGCCTATAATAGGAATCCTTTATAGTTAATTTGTTACATTCAGTACATTCAATTATTTGTAAGAGAGTTCAGAGAACTTTCTTGTTAAGAGCTTTGGGTGAGGAGTTTTTGAGCAACTTTTTTGTAAAATGTTTCAAGGAGGAAGTCACTTGGTTTTTTTGTGTTATTTCTTTGTGAATAGATCAATAAAAGGTTAGTTTTATTGTACCTCTCTTGCCTGTCCCGTATGATTTATTTATGCTAGACGCTTCTTTACTGAGAGTGTATGTAAAATACTTAAATATAAGTGGTGTGAGACATTTAAAATAAACAAACTTGTTAATTGGCAATCACGATAAAAGGCTACGATAAGCTTTGGTAGAATAAATCTTGCTCTCACATGGGACCTTTTGTAATTTTACTTCAAGTTTATTGCGCCTGAAAAAGTTCCAGTGACATTAAGCATGATTAAGTATTGCATGTTGGATTAATTTAAGGTGGCCTATATAATATATAATGGATTGATTCTAATTATGGAACCTAGTATGATGATTAATGGGTTTACAGATCAAAAGAATCAAACGGGCCTAATCCTAAGCCCTTTCCCTCTCCCTTTAAATGTTGCAGAAATAGTATCAGGCAATATAAAAAATGGAAACATTATAACGTTTTTTCTAACCATTGAAAACACAAGCAATGAAAGGAAAGAAGAGAGGGAATAAAGTTGATTAAGAACATCAAACAATATGGAGTCAGGTTTGTTTACATGTTATTGTTCGATCCATAAAAGTTATCAATTGATATAGAGTCTGTGTTGCTTTGTTTATTTTCGCATATGGAATGCTATTTTTGCAAACATTTCCTGTACATTTTCTAAGTGAGTTTTTGGTGGATTCAGTAGTTTTCATGTTATTTTCTGTGTTGCTTTCTTAATACGCCACATACTTTTGTTTTGTTTGTTCTTGTATACTTGGCACATTTCTGTCGACAAATGAACCGCATGTTTCTGTCTTTTCTTTTGTTCTTATATTTTCATACATGTTCAATGTCAGTTTTCTTTGTTTCTTATATTGTTGGATTTAGATGCCATCGTGCACATGTATTAATGGTTGTTCAAAAGAAATGAAAGGTTTTGATTCTTTAAATGCAAAGGTTGAAATTACCGTGAGTTTTCTTGAATCAATTGTGAAAACATGTTTATAAGGGATATACCATTAAAAAGGGATGACTTATGGCATGAAAGAGAACCCATTAAAGCATGAAACAATACAGACAAAACAAAAAGAAAAAAATGTGCAAAAAACCAGTCGAAGTTGGCATGAAGAGGAACGCGCCCCATCTGACATATAGACAACACCTTCTAGCGCTAAACAGGGCTTTTTGGCCCAAAAACGTGTTTTTGGGTTGGCTTTTGGCTCTTTGGGCTATTAAAGGATAAGATTAGGTTATTAAATGATTATAGCCTAATTTTATGAAGTTTAATTTAGGGTTATATTATGCAACCTTAATTATTAAGGAATTAAATTATGGACTTTAACCCTAAGTAAAACAATTTTAGGATAGGACATAATGGATTATTTAATTCATAATTGATTTATTTTTATGCATAATATAATTTTCTAAATTAGTGTCATATTATATGTTTTATTTGGTACTTTGAATATTTTATATTGGGCAATGTTTGAAATTAAATTGTCCAATTATATGTTGAATGTGTTACATAAAATTATGGTAATTTAAAATAGTTTGTTAGTCACCAAAGTGACCAAACTAATTAAATTAAATTTTTTCATGTACAATAATTGTCTAATTAAATGTTTATTGCATGGAAAGCTTGTTAGTCACCAGAGTGGCCTAGGTTGAAAATATTTAAACATTTAATTGTTAATGTTTCAATTGTTCATGTTGATATGATGCTATTAAAATGACATAAAGGTTGAACTGAACAACTGAGCTTATTAATTATAACGCTAGGAGGTCACCCGAAGATGGACCATAGCTTATAATTAATAACATTAACGGGACTTTCTTAACATATTTGGTTAATATGTTTGTATATACAAAGATAACATGCATGTTGATTAGAATATGATTGATTGTTTGTTATAGTGAACTATATATTTGCACCATGATAGGTTACAACTATGTATTTAAATATAACTCGAAGGAGAATTTACATGCATAATTAAAGTTTATTATTAATTTGAATCCATTTAGGTCTACTCAAAGCATTACTGTGTGAGCTATATGTTGTATTTGCAACATCTTCTAATTTTTTTGCTTTAGGAAATGGCTTAATCAAGTTCAATGATATGAAATATACGGATTGGTTCGAACAAATCCAGTTCCAACCGGGTGTAATGGATTTAGACTTCACTATAGTTTCAAACGCAAGGCCCATAGCCATAACTAAGACTAGTTCAGAAGCTGACAAGTCTTATTATGAGGCTTGGGAATGGTCTAACAGGCTGAGTTTGAATTTGATGTGAATGACAATCATGGAAAACCTGAAACTATCAATGCCTAAGACGGATGATTCAAAGGAGTTTATGATAAAGCTTAAGGAATACTCCCAATCTGATTTAGCTGACAAGTCCATAGTAGGGACTTTAATGAGTAAGCTAACGACCAAGAAGTGTGACTGGTCATAACCCATTTATGACCATGTAACCTATATGTCAAACCTAGCTGCAAAGTTGAAATCTATGGGTATGGATGTGAGTGGATCCTTTCTAGTATAATTTATTATCAACTCACTTCCTCTAGATTTTGGCTAGTTCCAGGTGAATTATAACACCATAAAAGAAAAATGGAACTTTCAAGAAATTAAAGCCATGTTAGTTTAGGGGGAAAGGAGATAGAAGAAAATGATAGAGCACTTTGTTCATCTTACATTTCATCCAAGAGCTAGTAGCAGCAAGTACAAACCAAGAAAGAGAGGCAAAGATAAGGGCAAAGCTTTTAGTAAAGTAAATGAGGGTCGAATCCATAAAGACAAGAGGTGCCACTGCTACAAGAAGCCTGGACACTTCAAAAGGGATTGCCCTAAATGAAAGGCTTGGTTCGAAAAGAAAGGTACAAACTATGTCTCGGTATATTTTGAAAAATCTTATTGAAGTGCTTAATAATACCTAGTGGTTAGATTTTGGTGTAACTACTCATGTGTTACTTGTTAAACAAGGATTCCTTTCAATCTAACCCATAAATCAAACTGAAAAGTTCTTATATATAAGGACAAAATGAAGGCACGGATAGAGGGCATTGGGACGTACAGGATGATCTTGGATATTGGGTGTTACTTAGATTTAGAAAAGTGTCTTTACGTTCCTGAATGTGCTAGAAATTTAGTTTCTATTTCAAAGTTGGATGTTAAAGGATTTCAATTTAAGATCGGAAACGGTGTTTTTTCATTGTATAAACACAAGTACTATTATGGTTCTAGTAATTTAATTGATTGTTTATATCATTTCAATCTTAATATTGATTTTGCTACATCTTTGTTTTATGTTAAACATATTATAGGAAGTAAACATAGTGCACAAAATGAATGCTCTACTTTTTTTTGGCATAAAAGATTAGGTTATATATTCAAAGAAAGGGTACAAAGGTTAGTAAAAAATGAAATCTTACCTCCATTGGATTTTATTGACTAGGACATATGTGAGGATTGCATTAAAGGCAAGCAAACCAAACATATATCAAAACTTGTGGTCCTTTCGATGTTCCTTCTTGGGGCGGCAAAAATGTAATATCCTATCACTTGAATTAGGGTTAAAATGGTGATTATTAGAGATTATTGAGAAATTAGGAAGCATAACTCATGTTTATGCATAATGTGGCATACACATACACGAAATTATTGATCTTGCACATTACAATTATTTGTACATGCATTCATTGACATTTTCCGAGTATAATTGATTTTTAATGGGATTAAAAATGTGAATTGTGGATTATTTGTCTTGAAAATTGAATTGATGTGTATTAGAATTAATTTAGCATTTTTGGTGACATTTCGGATATCTCAGAAATTTCTAAAAATTTGAGATATTTTAGACTAGGAAAAATGCCTAGTGGAAAGACTAATTAAGACATGGAAAATTAGGAATTACTAATTCTCAAATTGAGTAACATTTTGCATAGTTAAATGTGTGACAAATGGACTAGTAATTAATTGACAAATGGACCAATTATTATGTGACAATTGGACCAATCTTGGAGTGACATGTGGAAAAAATGGCAGCATAATGAGTGGATTAGTGGCAGTTTAATTGTTGAACAAATGGCTAGCATGCCTTAAGACATATGTCTTTGTAAGTTATCAAAACCTGGCATGTTGATGTGGCAAATTTTAGCACCCAAGTTTTTGCTTCCTTTCTTGCTTCCTTCACCGAAATTTGCTCCAACTTTCTCCTCTCTAATTTTCCTAGACAAATTGCTGCACCAAAACCAGCTTTTTACATTACACAAAATAGCCAAGAAAACCAGCTGAAAGTTACCTTCATCTTGCTGTCCAAAATCAACCTGTTTTGATCATAAGTTTGTGATGAATTTGCTTGCAAGGAGACTTGATTTAGTCTAAAGTTTGAGCTAAATTGAAAGCCTAAAAAGTAAGTGACAATCTGATCTTTATGATATGTTTAGTAATATGAGAATTATGCCTGAATTGGAATGACATATATGAGATATTGGTGAAGATGTATGCTAGAATGTTATGAACTGGAGAATTTTCATTGAATATACTTTGGTATTTTGATTACGACTTGAGCTATAGATTTCTGAATGAGTTGATTATTAATTCAAATTAAGCTAGAGACATATGTCTACAACTTTTCTGAAGAAGCCGAATGTTAATTCTATCTCTAAGCATTTCAAAATCTGGCTGGAAATAGAGTTAGGAGTTTTATTACAATTTAAAAATAGTCTGAACTCTTTTGGATATAACTTTCAATATACTGAATCAAATTTTATAATTCTGGTGTTACTAGAAACTGGAAACATAGTGAAACAATTTTCTATAAGAAAGTGTTACTGAAATACACCATTTTCCTTGTCATAATGATCATGCAAAGTTATCCCAAAAGGGGGTGTTAGCATGAAAATGTTGAGGTGTGCTGGAATTTGATAACTGGAATGTTTTTACTGAACATGCTTCGGTATTTTGGCTATATTTTGATATGTAGATTTATAAATTAAATTATTCTTAGTTTAAATTGCACTAGAGACATTTGGTTACAATTGTTAAGAAGAAATGGAATTTGAATTTTTTCCTTAAGGGTCTTGAAATTGAGCTTGAAAGTAAGTCTTGGCTTAGGCAGTAGCACTACCAGGAACAGAAATCAGGTCCTATTGTTATTTAATAAACTGTTTTGATATGGGCCAAATTAGGCTGAAGTGTCTTCATCAAAATTGCTTTTAGCTTTAAATTGATATAAAGTTTGTAATTTTTGGATACTAGAATTGAGTGATATGAGGTGTACAACTTGAATGCAGGACCATGCATTAGCCAAAGTTTCAAATGTGCATAGTCTGTGATGTTTTGAGCATAACTCAAAGAATAATCAACTAAATTGAATGATCTTGGTATCAATGGAGACTTAATACATAGGAGAATAATTTGTTAGAAGGGAGTGTTATCAAATTCCTTCATTTTCCTGATGAAATTAATTGTGCAAAATGGACCCGAAAGTGTATCTTTAAACAAATATGAGTTAATAAATTAAACATGGATATCCGAATGATTTTTATAACTAGATTGATTATAAGAAACCCAGAATTGTCATGAATATGCATTGTACATATTCAGTATACACGAATGTGCATAAATGAATACATAATTGTGCAATACTGTGATATGTGAATGTATTGTCTGTATAGAGGAGCGGATTGAACGACAACATCCTAACATTCCCGGTACTTCAAGGCAATAGCTGTTTTAAGCATATTGTGAGTAACCTAGACAATCTCACTTAATTACTTATTTATTTAATTTATGTTTTGAAATGATTGAATGAATGAGGCTTGATTGTTGATTCCAGAAAATGAATGTCGGATGACTGTGATATTGGATTGAGATATTGAAGTACTGCTTACATGTGAATGTGCACAACTATGTACTTCATAATATGATTGATTGTGTTAATTGTGTAATTGATTCTGAACAATATTTATCCGAGACATTTTGGTGCATGAAAATAATATTGGAAGTGCTGATTGAATGTGAATGCATCTGCCTAAATGATTTTCTGATTCTTAACTGAAAAGTTGAATGCCGGACTTAGTCCGATGACCACTGCTACTATGACTGCTACTGTAACTGATACTGCAACTGATATACTGTTATATTATATGCTAATGAAAGTGATTGAATTTGACAACTAAATTGTGGCAGGCACTTCATTCCGATGCATGTAATATTAAGGAGTTGTAACTGGTGTTGCTACTGACACTATTATTGATAAGAGCTTTAAGCTGCCACATATGTGGTTCGAGCTTATGGCTCACTATGATCAATAAGTCACTGACTGACTGATTAAGCCCGATAATTCAGGATATTGTAAAAGCATACAGTCACAACAATATAAAATGATTGCGAGTCTCATACATATCACATCCACATATAATTTGAATTCATTGAATGATTTGCAAAGTTGTGTGAATGTCGTTATATGATAGCATTTGATACTTGTCAAGTGGCTTTGAACTGTATGATGACCTATTATAATTGATCTTATTTTATGACATGAGTGAACTATCAAGGATGGTTACTCTGCTGAGTTCGTAAAACTCATCAAAAATGAACCGTTGCTTTTCAGGTTTGAGAGTGAGATAACCTAGCTTCTAAGACTTTGTTGAAGCATATTTTGTGCAGTTATTATAGTCAAATTTGGTTCAAAGGTCAGTCAGCTGAGATTGAGGACATAGTTGTTTTATTTGAGTTTATAGTATGTGGTGTGTACTGAGTTGTTTTTGTTCATAGGATAATATTATATAAACATAGATGATATTATTCTATATGAAACAATGTAAATCATAGTTTGATATAAAGTGATAACATTTTGGGTTTTTAAAATGTGTGATTGATGATTTAGTGTATGATGCCATGTTGTATACAGTGAAGGTGAGATAGTTTACATGTCATTTCTAATAGGCATGTGCACGTGTATCTGATGGATACACGTGCATATTTAAGTTGGGAATGGTGTTACATTTTGGTATCAGAGCATAGTTTGGCATCCATACGGATATGTGATAGTATTAAGTGTGAAATGTTGTGGAAATGTCGGATGGTAATTGAAGTTATTGTGTATTATAGGTTATCTAACGTGGATGAACAATGGAACACTCAGCTGACCTGAGATCGGAAGGAGCCAGTAGGGAGTCATCGGTATCTCGACTTGAGTGAGTGCCTATAAGAATTCCTGAGAGAAGGGAAAGGAGGTACAACAAAACACAAAAGCAGGGAGTTGTAGATTTCTATGGCAGTACAGACCCTGCGGAAGCTGAGGGATGGTTAGAGCAGATAGAACTAGTATTTGATCAGATGTACTGTGAGTCGGACGAAAAATTCGACTATGCCATTTCTTTTCTACAAGGCCAAGTTATCAATGGTGGAAGACTGTTCCCGGTAGTGCCATTAGGCCTTGCACTTTGACTTGGAGAGACTCTCTGAGGGTTTTCAAAGAAAACTTTATGCCCTAGGTATACATGGAGAGGAAGAGGAAGGAGTTCATGGATCTGAAACAGGGTGGAATGTCTGTAACAGATTATGAGATTAGATTTAATGAGTTGATAAGGTATGCTTCTATCTTAATTCCTACTAAGGCAGATAAATGCAAGAGATTTGAAGAAGGCTTGAACATGGAGATTCGGACAAGGCTAGCTCTCACTAACCTGAGCAGTTTCACTGACCTCAAAGCAGCCTCGATCCTAATCGAGCAATTGTTAAGGGACAGTCAGTCTGAGCAGAGATCATAAATTAGACAAAAGAGGCCTAGTGAGTCTTAGAGTGGTTCTAATAGAAGGTTCAGTAAACGTTAGACCCAAACATTCAAACCACCAGCTGAATCTAGATAGTCAAGATTCAGACAGAGGGGTAGTTTTACTCAGATTGGGAATGATAGAAGTGCGATATCGGGTTAGTTACCAGCTTGTCAATATTGTGGGAATAAGTATAGTGGTATATGCTGGAGATTGACAGGAGCCTGCCTTCGGTGTGGCTCACATGATCATCAGATCAGAGATTGTACATTGATGTCTAGAGCATAGTCTGGTGGGAGTGGGAGTAGAGTAACAGCACCTACAATTCAGCAAAGTCGAGCCAGTGGGACTGGACAGAGAGGTTGTTGCATAGGCAGAATGATGTCTAGAAGTGTTACTGGGAGGACTGAGGTACGAAGCAATTAGCCACAGTCTCAAGCCAGAGTTTATGCCATAATGAGACAAGAGGCTCAAGATTCTCCAGATATCATTGCAGGTGTGTTATCATTATTTACTTTTGAGGTTTATGCACTGCTAGATCCTGGATCTACACATTCATTCATCACACCGCATCTAGCATCTAGTTTGCATTGTAAGCTTGAGACACTGAAATGTGGATTAGTAGTGAGTACTCCAGTGGGTAGCACAACAGTGATTAGGGAGGTCTGTAAGAAGTTTTTGATTCGAATTGACTAGGTAGAGTTGACAGTAGATTTGATTGTTTTACAGTTGAAGAGATAGATGTTATCTTAGGCATGGATCGACTCACTACTCATAGGGCCATCATGAACTATTATACGAAGGAAGTGATTTTAAAGTCTCCCAATCAACCAAGAGTAGTATTCAGAGGCATTAGCCAAGTAGTGCCAACCAGATTGATTTCATTTATTAGTTATTTGAAGTTAATATATGGTGTGAGGCTTATCTAACACATGTGATTGATAATCGAGCTTAGCAGAGTGTACAGGATATTTCGTTAGTTAAGGAATTCCTGGACGTGTTTCCCGCTGAATTACCTAGTTTACCTCCAGATCGAGAAACAGAGTTCATAATTGATGTAGTTCTAGGTACTGCTCCTATATCCATTTCTCCATATAGGATGGCACCTATGGAACTAAAAGAGTTGAAAGTTCAATTGCAAGAGATGCTCGGGAATGGATTCTTTAGTCCCAGTGTATCACCTTGTGGCGCTCCAGTGTTATTTGTGAAGAAGAAGGATGGTACTTTGAGGTTGTGCATTGATTACAGGCAACTTAACTGGGTTACAGTGAGGAATAAATACCCTTTTCCTAGAATTGATGATTTATTTGATCAGTTGTAGAGAGCTGAAGTATTTACTAAGCTTGGTTTAAGGTCTGGGTATTACTAGCTAAGGATAGCTGAGGCGGATGTTCACAATAGTGCATTTAAAACCAAATATAGGCACTTTGAGTTTTTGGTAATGCCATTTGGATTGACTAATGCTCCAGTAGCTTTTATGGCATTGATGAATAAGGTATTTCAACCTTATTTATAATTGTCTCTATTGATGAATTTTTAGTGTACTCGAAGTGTAGAGAAGATCATATGGCACATCTGAGAATGGTTCTTTAGACAATGGAGGAGAAATGGTTATATGCCAAGTTTAGTAAGTGCGAATTTTGGCTTGATCAAGTAGTATTTCTAGGTTACATCGTATCTGGACAGGGAATTCAAGTGAACCAAAAGAAAATAGAAGCTGTAATGAAGTGGGACGCTTCGAAGAATGTGTCTAAGATTCGAGGTTTCCTTAGATTAGCTGGGTATTACTGGAGGTTTGCTGAGAAGTTTTCTTTAAACTCAGCCCCTCTGACTAAACTTCTGAGGAAGAATGTGACATTTAGATGGAATGACGAGTGCTAAAGAAGTTTTGAGGAGTTGAAACATCGGTTGACTACAGCGCCGGTGTCGGCTACTCCATCAGGATCCGTTGAATATGTGATATACAGTTTGATGCGTCACATCTGGGATTAGGATGTGTATTGATGCAGTATGGCAGGTGATAGTCTATGTATCGAGACAATTAAGGTCTCATGAGTTGAGTTACCTGGTATATGATTTAGAACTTGCAGCAGTAGTTTTTGCTCTAAAAATTTGGAGACACTACTTATATGGTGAGACATTTCAGATATACACTGATCATAAAAGCTTGAAGTATTTGTTAAACCAAAAAGAGTTGAACATGAGACAGATAAGATAGATAGAGTTACTTAAAGACTATAATTGCACAATTGAGTATCATCGGGGGAAGGCTAATGTACTGGCTAATGCTTTGAGCAGAAAGTCAAATACCAATGTAGCTCAGATTCAATTATTGAGGCTACCAAGCCTGATTCAGTTGAGAGCTTTAAATGTAGAGTTGAATCTAGAGCATAATGAAGCATTGATAGCTACATTGAAACTGAGGCCAATGTTGCATGATCGGATCAGAAGAATACAGAGTAAAGATCCTAAAATGGTGAAATTGATTGAGAAAGTTAAGAAGGATACAGATTCCGAGTTTGAATTTAGAGATGATACATTGGGACTAAAGCAGACGATTTGTGCCTAATCATCACAATTTAGAGATGATACATTGTGGTTAAAGCAGAGACTATGTACGCCTAATGTTAATGATCTGAGGAAGGAAATTGTAGAAGAAGCTCATATGGCCGCTTATACTATGCATCTTGGTACTACCAAGATATATAACACACTGAAATAACATTTTTGGTGGCCTGGAATGAAAAAGTAAGTATAGGAGTTTGTTTCTAAATGTATAACATGCCAACAGGTTAAGGCTGAGCATCAGGCCCCAGTTGGAAAATTGTATTCGTTACCTATTCCAGAGTGGAAATGGGAATAAATTATTATGGATTTTATAATGGGATTGCCTAAGACTCCGAGGAAGAATGATGCAATATGGGTTGTGGTGGACAAATGAACTAAGTCGACCCATTTTATACCAGTACGGAAGAACAATACATTAGACCAATTGGCTCGAAGATATGTAACTGAAATTGTGAGACTGCATGGGGTTCCAGTGTCTATTATATCAAACAGGGATCCTAGATTTACTTCGAGATTCTGGAAGAGCTTATAGTCAGCTATGGGTACATAGTTGAATTTTAGTACAACATTTCATCCTCAGACAAACTGACAAAGTGAGAGAAATATCAAGATTGTTAAGGATATGGTTAGAGCATATGTATTGGAGTTTCAAGGAGCTTGGGATCAGTATATAGCATTGATTGAGTTTGCTTATAACAATCATTTTCATAGTAGCATTGGGATGGCACCGTATGAAGCGTTGTATAGTAGAAAATGTCAATCACCTCTATACTGGGATGAGGAAGGTTTAAGAATGATTGAGGGTCTAGAACTGATACAGGATACTGTAGAGAAGTGAAATTGATTAGGAATCGAATAAAGACAACTCAGAATAGACAGAAAAGCTACGTGGATCAACACAAAAAAGATATTGAGTACAATAATGGAGATAGAGTGTTTTTGAAAGAGTTATCTTAGCATGGTGTACTGAGATTTAGTAAAAAGGGCAAGTTGAGTCTGAGATACATTGGTCCTTATGAAATTCTTGAGAGAATTGGACCTTTAGCATACAAGTTAGCTTTACCTAATGAAATGTCTCAATTGCATAATGTGTTTCATGTGAGTATGTTAAGAAGATATGGATCTGATCCTACTCATGTATTACCGGCTCAAAATATTGAGATTGATAGCAACTTTAGTTATATTGAGGAGCTGATCAAAATAGTGGTTTATAAGACAAAGCAATTGAGAAACAGACTGATTACATTAGTGAAAGTTCGTTAGAGAAATCACTCGACTGAGGAAGCAACATGGAAAACTGAGGATCATATAAGGCGACAGTATCCCCACCTATTCGAATTAACAGGTAAGAATTTTGAGGATGAATTTTTTTTAGGAGAGGAGAATTTTAACATCCTATCACTTAAATTATAAAATGGTGATTATTAGAGATTATTGAGAAATTAGGAAGCATAACTCATGTTTATGCATAATGTGGCATACACACACACGAAATTATTATTCTTGCACATTACAATTATTTGTACATGCATTCATTGACATTTTTCGAGTATAATTGATTTTTAATGGGATTAAAAATGTGAATTGTGGATTATTTGTCTTGAAAATTGAATTGGTGTGTATTAGAATTAATTTAGCATTTTTGGTGACATTTCGGATATCTCATAAATTTCTGAAAATTTGAGATATTTTGGACTTGGAAAAATGCCTAGTGGCAAGACTAATTGAGACATGGAAAATTAGGATGACTAATTCTCAAATTGAGTAACATTTTGCATAGTTAAATGTGTGATAAATGGATTAGTAACTAATTAACAAATGGACCAATTATTATGTGACAAGTGGACCAATCTTGGAGTGACATGTGGACTGATAAACAGGTGAAAAATGGCAGCACAATGATTGGATTAGTGGCAGTTTAATTGTTGAAAAAATGGCTAGCATGCCTTGAGACATGTCTTTGTAAGTTATTGAAACCTAGCAAGTTGATGTGGCAAATTTCAGCACCCAAGTTTCTGCTTCCTTTCTTGCTTCCTTCACTAAAATTTTCTCCAACTTTCTCCTCTCTAATTTGCCTGAACCCTAGCCAAATTGTTGCACCAAAACCAGCTTTTTACATTACACAAAATAGCCAAGAAAACCAGTTGAAAGTTACCTTCATCTTACTGTCCAAAATCAACCTATTTTGATCATAAGTTTGTGATGAATTTTTCTTGCAAGGAGACTTGTTTTAGTCTGAAGTTTGAGCTGAATTGAAAGCCTAAAAAGTAAGTGACAATCTGATCTTTATGATATGTTTAGTAATTTGAGAATTATGCCTGAATTGGAATGGCATATATGAGATATTGGTGAAGATGTATGCTGGAATGTTATGAACTGGAGAATTTTCATTTAAAAGACTTCAGTATTTTGATTATAACTTGAGCTTTAGATTTCTGAATGAGTTGATTCTTAATTCAAATTAAGCTAGAGACATGTCTCTACAACTTTTCTGAAGAAGCCGATTATTAATTCTATCTCTAAGCATTTCAAAATCTGGCTGGAAGTAGAGTTAGGAGTTCTGTTACAATTTAAAAATAGTCTGAACTCTTTTGGATATAGCTTTCAATATATTGAATCAAATTGTATGATTCTGGTGTTACTAGAAATGGGAAACATAGTGGAACAATTGTCTAGAAGACAGTGTTACTGAAATGCATCATTTTCCTTGTCATAATGATCATGCAAAGTTATCCCAAAAGGGGGTGTTAGCATGAAAATGTTGAGGTATGCTGGAATTTGATAACTGGAACGTTTTTACTGAACATGCTTCGGTATTTTGGCTATATTTTGATATGTAAATTTACAAATGAAATTATTCTTAATTTAAATTACGCTAGAGACATTTGGTTACAATTGTTAAGAAGAAATGGAATTTGAATTTTTTCCTTAAGGGTCTTGAAATTGAGCTTGAAAGTAAGTCTTGGCTTAGGCAGTAGCACTATCAGGGACAGAAACCAGGTCCTGTTGTTATTTAATAAACTGTTTTGATATGGGCCAAATTAGGCTGATGTGTCTTCATCAAAATTGCTTTTAGCTTTAAATTGATATAAAGTTTGTAATTTTTGGATACTAGAATTAAGTTGTTGGGCCCCGCTTCCGAAGCCCAACATTCGGAGGTCGAAACGGCCTGGAGGGCCCACCGCTCATAACTTTAAACTTTCGATTTGGAATTTCAACTTGGATTCTTCACATCTTTTGTCCCCTCATCATCTGAAGCTTCTAAAGATACCAAAAACA
>JAOSBN010175605.1:0-19915 GCA_027563595.1 Erythroxylum suave | reverse complement strand
TTACATCTTGTCCTCCCGCAGTCTCCTAGGGTTGATACTGAGAAAACACAACTCTAACTTCATCGCCTTGCATTCTGCCCCCTCGCGAAATCAGCCAGAGATGTGGTCAACTTCGATTCCTCACATGACCTACCCGCGGATCACCCCTGCACAGCCCTGCGACTCCTCCTCCTGACTGCCGGCCCATACCGGAAGAACACATACGGCACGGGCACCATGACAGCACTCAACACGCCGAGGATCGTCAACGTCCAATGCACGCCCAAATTCCCATAGAACGGAATGGACACAGGGATCATGCCTCCAGCGACCACATACCGCACGAAAGTCAAGCCGACCAACCCACTGGCCGCAAACCGCTCGTAGCTATCGATGACATATTGGTAGGTGGAGATGAAGATCCCCAGCGTCGCGAAGCCGATGAGCACGCAGGACGCGATGGGCGACCACACGGACACGCTGGGGTAGGTCGTCCAGGCCATCCAGAAGAGGCCCAGGGGCAGGAAGGGGGCGGCGATCATGGCGATGAAGAGTCGTTGTTCCGGCGGGAGGTGCGGTTTGTCTTGGGAGGCGGCCGTGGCGGTTTTGGCGCGGTAGCGTGAGGTCAGGTACGGTGTGAAGGCGTAGGTGAGGGTGAAGCCGACGCCGAGAGCCAGGAAGATTAGGAAGGTGAGGCCTTGTGAGAGGTTGTAGGTTTGCTGGAAGATGTAGGGGAATCCTGTGGTGGTTAGTGAATGGTCAAGAGAGAGCGAAGGAAAGGAGCTTACCTGTTAGGAAGGTGAAGAGGATGATGTATACGACTGACATGTATAGGGTGAAGAGTTGGATGGTGGGCTCGAAGATCATCATCAGCCACGGCCGATACATGGCAGTGAGCATGCGGTCCCACAGCGTGTCGTCTCGTACTTCGACCTCAGATTTGTATCGATCATCGCCAGTCAGTTCTCGCAGGTGTTGGGCTTTCCATTTGAGTAGGACTGGAGCGTAGGTCTCGGGCATGAAGAGAAAGACGGTCCCGAAGATCAGACCGGACCAGATGAGGGTGGTCCAGTCGACCCATCGCCACGAGACCGCTGAGGACTCGGCGATAAAACCGCCTATGGCTGGACCGATAGCCGCAGGGCCGAGGAAAGACAAATATGCGAATAGAGGGAACATGGCTGTTCTTTCTACTGCGTCCCACATGTCTGACAGAGATCCTCCGGCGCAGGTCAGGGGTGTTGAGCCAAAGAATCCAGCGAGGTATCGGAATGCGAGTTGCGCACCAATGTTGGGAGACAGGGCAGATGCCATGACAAAAATCATGAAAAGGGTTCCGGTTCCAAGATACACCGGATTGCGTCCCAGAGTTTCAGAAAGGGGTGCTGCGATAAATGCGCCACAGCCGAAACCGATGAGGTACAGGCCTGTCGCCAGCGACTCAACCACTTCGGAGACGCCAAAATCTCGCGCGGCTTGAGGAATTGCGGCACTATCTATGGATGAGGCAACACCAACAATGAAACCGATCATGACGATAAAGATGGTGCAGATTGATCGCTTGAGAATGCTCCAGTTGTGCGGGTTCATGGGATCGTCGGGGCCTTGATAGTTAACAAGAAAGATGTGTCCGCTAAGATTTTGATCGCCCTTCCTGGAATGATGTGACTGTACAGATACGCTCGTCATAAGTTGTCCTAGTCGAGTTCCGAATTGTCGTATCTGAGGCTGACGCTCTGTGTCCTGTTCTGTCTCATAGCCTTGTTCTACACTGGATGTTGAGGTACCATCACTTGATTCGTCCTCTGGATTTGATAAGCCGGTCTCCTTGTCCATACTCTGAAGATGCTGGTTATCCTCAATAGCTGTCAGTGCAGAGTCTTGTCGATACTTTTCGTGGTCAACCGTACTATCACACTGCTGCAAGTTTGATCCGCTGGCTGGGTCGACCTTCTCCAGCTGAGCCTCCTCTTGTGCATGGTCACGCACATTGATGCTGGGATGTTGGACACGAGGCGATTCGTCTTTGTGAACCTCTTGTGTGAATGTGTCTCTAGCCACAGGTGTGATATACTTGGTCACCTGATCGATGCCGTGACGCTGAATCTCCGACTCCAGACGAGTGCGAAATCGCCGATACTGCAAGTAGGACTGCATAGCTATAGTATTGAGATGCTGGACACAGAAGGACAATGGAAGGCAAGATTGGAGGATGCATGGCTTGATAAATGTAGCGAGCGTTCAAGGTGAGTTAGTGACTGGCTGTAGGATCAGCAGTCGAGCGGGTTAGCCACGAGCAGATAGACCATGTCATGAAAGTGACGTGGATATGGTATTGGATAGGGCATGTACCTACCTGACCCTTACTGTGATTCACTCAACAATACACCACATGTAGCTTGGAGTGTACGAGAGTGCATGCAAGGTATCAGCACTAAACATGCGGATAGAGTTTGCAGCTCGCTCAAGTTGTCTGTTATCAGTGTCCATCATGGACAACATGGCCATCTTCAAAAGTCCCTGCCGTCTGTGACATGATGAAGTGGCGGCTGGAAGGCCGGCTTCATAATCGATACGCTTGACGTCAGGTGTTGACGGATTTTGCCGTTGCTCAAAGATGGGGCTGTCGTGATTTGGTGCCAATCGAAGTGGCACATAGACTTAAGCATAACGTGCCGATAATGCTTAGCAAGGCAGCTACACCTAATCGATATCCATCATTAGTAATGTTGACGTGACTCCCTTCGGTGTTCAGACCGGTGCTGCAATGTTGATCGTGGGAGAAGCAAGAGATAAAATCCCTCACACAGCTTGGCGGCCGGACCTCCTCAGTTCTGCCTGAGGCTGCTGTGCGTCAAAGCCACCATCTCACTAGACACACCGCATCGGTGCTTGATCGGATACCGATCTTCAAGAAGCTCTACGAACAATTGAAAAAGAGCTGGAGAGCAATACAACACAACTGGGGACCGGAGACGTTGTCAGCAATCAACGGCGTCAGAAAGGTGGCCAGTCTGTGCAAGGATGCGCCCTTGCAGAGTGTCTGTCAGGTAACGTGAAACTATCTGGTCTTTCGAGGTTGAACAGAACAGAACAGGACAGGACAGGACAGTGCACCAGGCTCGTGTGGCAAGTGAGCTCAGTTTCAAGTGCAGCTACGGCAAGACACATCCCATCTGCCCGTTGTGCGTTTGGTTTGGTCCTCTCACTGAGACTTGTTGAGGACGGCGGTTGACACCTTCTGCGAGATCTCCAGAATACTCTCGATGTCCGAGTTTGGAGTTCTTCCCAAACCACACTCGGTCGACACGCCAAATAGTAAAGCAGGAACAACTGATTGTGCCATTGATATTCTCTCCATGGTTCCCTCCAGGTCATTCGCATGGACAAGTCCGAGGTAATATTCTGTCTCAGGATGTGAGCTCAATTGCTTAAGGGGTGCGAAGAATGCCTCGTCTTTCCGGTCAACAGGTACCGGCATATGGACCCAGTTAATGGAGCGGTCCAATCTATCAGATAATCCGTTGATGACTTGCACCATAAGGCCCATGTCTGTAGGTTCCATGGCATGGCGATGCCCGAGGTCTCCGTAACAAAGATGGAAACCTAGTTCAACATCATTGTGAACAGCCGCCGCCACTCGCTGCATTTTGGCGAGTACTGCATCTATACTGACTTCGAAATGAGGCTTTATCGGGTCTGATACAGGAGGATAAGCAATGTCCCGTCCTTCCAGGAACATCATCTCAATGGGACAGTCCCATTGGATCGCCAACTCAGAATGAGGGATCTGTTCTTGGATGCTATCCAACGATTTCAAGAGGAGTGCTTCATACATTGGCTCAACCGCTTGCCTGTACTCGTATTTGACAAGGAAGGCTATTACGTTCGCTGGTGTTGGCAAGCAGACTTGGAAGCGAGTTTTGCGATCGATGACGCCCTCCTGTTTGAGCCTGGCGAAGACGCTGTAGTTCTGGATGGCGTGCTGATGGTACAGTACCTCATCTAGTACAATATCCTCGACCTTTCCTGGAGGGTAATCCTCCGGCTTCATACTGCACATCTGGAGCACAAGGTCGCGGGCAACCCAAGGCGTTCTCAAGAAAACAGGCGCTTGCCATAATATGTACGAGTCCCTTTTTCCAATTTCGCCATCTGGCACACGAAGCAATCGCTGCGGTGCAGCGGCGCTGACTGCCCGAAGTACTCTCTCCACATCCTTGAGCTCATCAGGGTCAGCTTCGGAAACATCTGCCAGACGGATGCTCCCGCAGAAGTGAACGCCTAAAGGAGCAGTCATTCTCTGCGAATAGACCTCCAACTCGTCTGTGAAAATCACAATTTTTTCTTTGTCACCAAACCGAGGTTCTGTCAGTCAAAGTAAGATCTGCCAAACAAAATACTGTGACTGAAGTTGCGAGGATGAACAGCAACTTATATGTCAAACCCCACCTTCCGATGCTACATGGTGGTGCGGTTAGTGGTCTTGATAAGTCGATGACCAATCTTGACACTTTGTGTCATACCGGATACGGAATGTGTGCATTCTCAATCGAAAGGCTTAGCCTGGAAGTCTGCTCGGACTAGATGTTTAACTGCATTAGCTCGCTTATCTCAGGTCTCGTTCTGGTCAAGTTCCAGACTATTACAGCCGATGACACCGAAAAATGCAAGAACTTTGCTTTCCGCGGGATGCGATACTAAAAGACAAGTTTTCGAACTTGTAACCATAGTCTCCACACGAGCCGCAGACCCCAGTTGAGCTGAAACACGGGCACTTCCATTCATGTCACAGTCGATGAGTCCAACCTATCTTGGGTGTGTGCAAGAGCTTGGGGATATCTAGATACGACGGAACATCAGCGAAGGATTGAGGTTTGACGTACTAGTTGGTTGATACCATGTTTGGCTCGTCCCTCCCTTCAGAATTTTGCATGGACAGGCGCTGGCTCGACTGCTGTCTGTTATGTCAGGTGTGTCAAGATTGAGATTTCATTTGCAAGTGCTATTGGTTGTCAGGACATTGCTCATCGACGCCATGTCTGGGAATCTGTGCCGCTCATAACGTAGCCGTGGGTCTGGTTGATGACTTCCTGCAAGCGTCCAACATTTGTCCATGATACTAACGATTCAATCGCATGCTCGGACGCAATTGCAGTTTGATCAGTAGTTGGGCACATGGCACTGCAACCCAAAGAGTGTTCCCATGCGATGATGTGCGAAATTGTCTAGAGTTGATCGTAATCCGTTCAGTTGCTACAGCACCGTTGGAGCTCAGTCACAGGCTGACGTCTCCGCGAGCTGCATGGCCTTGATCACTGATCTGCAAGAATGAGAGTGGAAGAAGACATGCACTGTCTCATCTGGTCTGAATCGGATGGGTTGTCATATCCGATCAAGGTCTGGTCCAGCAGCAAGGTCAAGGTGGCAGTAATTGCCGTGGGGCAAGCAAATTTGTCATCTCTTACCTGTTTGTCGCAGAGAGAATTCAAACAACCCCTCATACTGAGAGTCTGTGGTGACATCAAACATATATAAGAGCAGTCTGTACACTAGCAAAACGTGTCTGCCAGGAGCCATGATTGCCGATGTCAACGCCAACGACACTTTACTCAGAGTTTCTGCACCTGGTCCCTGTCGAACTCATCAGTCAAAAGTTTCAGCGCCTCTGTCATCGTTGTAGTAAATATCACTGGCATACTTAAGAGGCAGGTCCACTTCGACAAGCATAGAAGTTCTGCCTCATTACGTGTACCAGAATCAACGATTTGGTAAGTCACATGTACACGTGATTGGTCTCTGAGCTTGGGCATAAGACTGAGCGCGATTCTGCAATAAAGAGTTGCACGCCGAGAGTATTGGTAAGCTTGTCCAGCAGGATATCGATGTGTATGCTCCTGGATGACCTCGATGGCAATTACGGCGTGTGACTCGCATTAGCGTCACGAGAAGAGGTACATCACACTTCTTTGGATGAGGTTCTAGAGAGTCTCTTGCAGCGTGTGAAATGCATAGGAAATTATGACAGCCTGGATCTTCTCAAAGTCAACTATTCTGGAAGATGCTCAACAGGGTCAATCCGTGTCGAAGCTCTGGTCTCAGCCACAGGGCAGCTTACAAGCAGCGCCGCGCCCTTAATTACTGCTTATTCATGAGCTAATTTTGTCATTGACCCTGTTGACACCTTTCTATTCGCTGTCTACGCATCAACCCAACTCTTAAACCCGTTCTACTACTGAATTCTTCGACTTGCTGACCCACTTGCATTTAGATGATAATCAGCCGGACAATTGACCTACGAAGTCTACTGAAGATGCTCTTGATGTTACAGTAGAGCATTCAGATGCGAGCTCTGGAAACAAAAGAGAACATAGGCCTTCAAGCATTGCCGAGCCCAGCCACAACCGACCATGCTGACCGGCTGTCGATGACTCGGTATATCCTTAGGAATATGGTCCACCAATCACCAAACGTGAGACAGGTTGCTAACCAGGAACGATGGAATTGGGAAAGAGGCTGAAGCCACCAAGCCTACTTTCCTTCCTTTCTGGGACAGTCTCGATCTCCAGCGCCTGTTGTACTGAGAATCATGCAAGCTTGGGTCTTGAGCCTTACCACGTGCCCAACCAGACGCCGACTGGCCTCTGTGACTGGCACGAATCTGTTTCTGACGGAGTAAGCTTCGTCAAGGACCACAGTCTGTCGGAGCATCACACCCATCGATGTTACATTGTGGCTATGAGGTGGGCTCGTATGAATCCTCTATGAGTCCGGTTTGTGATCACCCATCTCCATCAGAATAGCCAGGTCTAGAGCAATCCTTGGACTCAATAGCTTCATGGGATCAACGTTAGTCTCAAGGTTGAAAGGGCACCGTGCCTGTAGATGAGTGATCATGCTCCAACAGTATAAGTATCGATCATTGCTGACACCTGAGATATTTGCCAACCATCAAGTCCCGACGCAAAGACAAGCACAACTCCATCTCACTGCTACAGCTACTCTACACACTGAAACTATCCACAATGTCTGACACAGACGTCCAGATGCAAACCTCCGACCCTGTACAACACGGACCCGAAGATGAAGCCATTCACGGTAGTCCAGCCGTAGCACCAGAAGGAGGTCAGACCCTTTTCACTTCCCACCCTCCTCCTCCCACCATACACCCTAGACTCTGACCCACCTCTTACAGGCGAGCCTGTCCTAGCCGAAGGCACCGAAGACGACACTCCCGCCTTACATACGGGCGTCGTAGGCAACCAAGGCATAGCCCACGCGACCGTCCAACTCAACAACGACCAAGCGGGCGCACTGAAGATTCAAAATGACGGCCGTCGCGCCAAAGGCCTCACCCCACTCCAATGGGACAACGCCCTCCAAGCCCATGCGCAACAGTGGGCCAACCACCTGGCCCAGATAGGCAAGATGGTTCACTCCGGCAACGACACCCGGAAGGGCGAGGGCGAGAATCTGGCCTGGGCGTGGGCGAGCAACGGTGTGCAGAACCCGATGACGGGCGGTGCGAAGGGATGGTGAGTTTGACTGAACTTTTGCATCCGACTGGTATTTGACCGGTTGTTCGTCTAGGATGGACGAAGCGAAGAACTACCATGGCGAGGCGGTCGGACAGGGCAATTTTGCCGGCTATGGGCATTACAGTAAGTCATCTCTGCTCCAAGGATTAAGCCGTTTGTTAATGACGATGTCCAGCTCAGTGTATGTGGCGCAGCACCACGCATGTGGGTATCGCTTGTGCTAAGGATGCGAAAGGGGGTTGGTATACGGTGGGCAGGTATTCGCCGCCTGGGAATTGGACTGGACAGAAGCCATTCTAGGACATATGAACCGCATGATCTGGTCCGAGAGGTTAGCCACAGATCGTTGAGGAAATGCGAATTGATACGCTAGGACTGCTGAATGTGAGATGTTGTGGGAATATTTAGGAGGCTCGAAGGCTCATTCGAGTTGATGGATTCTAGATGTCAAGGGCATGGCAAGGCTTCGATGCAGAAACGCAATCTACACCCTCAACTTCTCCTGGTCCTTCTTGAACTCTTCCTCATCCACCACGACAGAGCCCTTCCCATTGTACTGCACTTTCCTGAGCATGTCACAAGCCTTCGGAACCTCATTCAAGCCGTGGAAAACGTTGTTCTCCAACTTCCAGTTGTACTTTACGAAATCATTCAGCATCTGTTGGGTCTGTGCCTGAGAGGCCATGAACGAGCCGACGAGGTGAATATTCTTGAAGATGAGATCGAGGAATGACACCTCGACTGGTTCGACCTGGTCGATACATATTAGCTCTGTAGCGAAGTTAGAAGTGTCAAACTCACAATTGCGACTTGGACGCATGTGCCATGAGGTCTGGTGATGGCGCAGGCTGTCCTTGCGGCGTCCTTGTGACCGCTGAGGATGAGCGTCACTGCGGCACCTTTTGCGCCTGTAATCTGCTCTGCCTCCTTGCCTGCGGTTTCGATGCCTTTGCGAGCGTCAATGATGGCATCCGCACCATACCTCTGGGTCATCTCTATACCCGCGTCACGGGCCTCCACGCCGAGGACTTTGACGCCCTTTGCTTTCGCCATCTGAATTGCCAAGTGACCTAACCCGCCTCCCGAACCAACGATGCCCATCCAGTCCCCAGGTTTCATATCAACTAGGTGGACAGCACGGTACGAGGTCATACCTGCGCAAGCCAGGGGAGCGGCGGTGGCGAAAGACATCTCATCTGGAATGTGTGACGCTTCTCTGCTATCTACGACCAAATATTCTTGCCATGCACCGTTTCTTTGAACACTCATCATCGTTTCCCTGTTAGGACAGTAGTGTCTGAATGCTTCCGGGCCGTTGCAAGTTTCGCAGTCCCCACATCTTCCGAATGTCTGTCCGACTAATACGCGATCACCGACCTTGAAGTTCTTCACATCGCTGCCCAAGCCCATCACCACTCCCGTGCCTTCGTGGGAACCCGTGACAGGCAGCATGGTGCTGAATCGCACGTCTTGATATTCTAGATCGGAGTGACAGACACCTGCAGCAGCGACTTTGATGAGGAGCTCATGAGGCCTCACAGATGTAGGCACTTCGATTGTTCTGACCTCGAAAGGCTTGTGATACTCGACGATCTGGCATGCTTGCATCTGTGAGGGAAGACCATCGATTATGGTAGCCATCTTGTCGCGACTGGGACTGTGAAAAGCTAATTTTGTGGGTGTATTCCGTCTCGCCGTTCAGATCAGTGCGAGAAGCAAATAGGTGATAGACGAGTTCAAGCAGTCGACTGAACAGAAGTGTGATTCCTTTGCGAGAACGTCAATGCAACCAAACAATCGCCACAAGCAACAACATATTGTGAGGATGAGTTCATCCTCGGGCGCTCTTCCATATTTGGAGAAATCTATGGGACAAGACACCGAGAACGACTGCCCACACGAGTGTGAAGCGTGTTTCGAAAAAGATACATGACCGAGAAATTGGAGATGAGAAAGTTGCGGCAGGGAACGAGATTCTTCTCCGCATACCCACGGCGGAGGTTGAGTGCACTCCTCTGTTGCTGCCTCTGGAGGTCCGACTGGCCTGGTCAAGTAATTGAAGATTGGCACGGTTTGGGTAAAAACGACACCCTCGCGTTATTTCACTACAGCAAGATACGTCTCCTTACTGCGTGCTTTGGCCGTGTTCGTACACCTGCTGACACTTAACTGGTAATTGTTCGATATCTCAGAGTTCGAATGCTGTCCAAGTTTGACCACAGACTTGCACAATAACTGCCTTCAGCCAGGCAGGCACGATGGACACCTGTGCGAGAAAAGCACTTGGTAGAGGAAAAGACTCTATACAGAATGCGCATCGGACGCGTCTAAGGCAAGATTACGCCCGGCTCATGTGGCTCTTGCGGCAGATCGAGATGACGAATGAGGCAGGAACATTCAAATATGGTGTGCAATTGCAGAATCCACTTCCCACTTGCTACACCCTAGAAAGACTACACATTTCGCTTTCGGCTCAGTCCCGCAGTCATGATGGACGCTCTGGGAGGTTTGACTTTGTGTGCTTTCAAAAAGAGGGAGTCTCTATCGCATCAAGAAGTTGGCAGGTGACAATTCGATGCTGTCAAGCAGAGAAGATCAAAGTGGTGTCAGAACGTTTTGAAACATGATAAGTAGAGTGACAACAGCGATTCTGCAAGGCAAGCTGCCACTCTGCGGGGGCGATGGCGCTGCGATGCAATGCAGAGAAGACATCCGAAATGCAGTGGTCACTGCACACTGAAGAACGGACCGTCCCATCAAATTTTGTTGGCTTTATGCCCGCCCGGGCGGGGGACAAGGATGCATGTTTTGTGGCCGTCATATTGGCCTTCCAGGGCTTGCCAGTTTGCTCCATCGCGTCTCTCGGGGAAGACTCCCCCGCCGCCTGCAGCTGTCCAAACCAAACTCTATCGTCTCTTGCACCGATTCAAGGATGTCATTCGCAAGAGTAGCTGTGCAAAAGCTGTCGCAAGTGTTTGTTTGCTGTCTGTATGCCATGTAAGCTCCGGCGGTTTTCTGCAGGTCCCTTGCAAGGCCGCAGATGACAGCCGCGCCAAATGAGAGATATGAGAAGAGATCAGTCATTCCTACCAGGCGGCAGACCTCCCTTCCGAAGGACGAAAACCGGTTCAGAGCAGCGCAGAACCACAGGTGCTACAGCATGGTGATCATCGCCGCCGTGCCGTTGTTACAACTTGTGGTGAGGCGATGTCTCATTGAGCCAAACATGGCGTAGAGCGACTATGGGCTGACTGTGCAACATCCTCAAGCGTGGCGCCCTCGTCCGGAGCCAAATACGGGGCGGGTTCGGGCTAAAGACTGCAGGAATACAGCCAAGTGGTGGCTAAACCAATGGTAGCCGTGTGACACCCTGCACCTTCCAGCAAGACGCAGTGTCACACTTTGAGGATCTTGACGTTGGGCCTGAGCGCACTTGTAATTGGAAGTCCAGGGTGCATCGGCCCGGGATTTGAGATTCTAAACAGACGCGAGTTGAGCCTTCCTGCCGCTTTCGAGGAAGGCACTGATGCGCTCTGGTCGTGCTTGCTGACACGCGGCACATCTATGCGACCACGTCCCGAAGACAATCCGACACCCAATCTTTACGTGGAGCAAGACATGATACATACATATCGTGTTGATCTCCCACGAGACTTCTGTCCATGTGCTCTTGACTAGCTGCAGATTCCGCCGCTTCTGTGAAACAGGACTGATTTCTGACTCTCCGACTAACTGCTGGCCTAGCAATGAGTGCCACAGAACCAGAACTTCCGCCCACGGAGGTGGACATAGGAGAGGACACCGATTCCACCTTGGGCGACGACTCATCTACCTACACAGAGACGCTCCGATCTAGTCTGCTAGAGAGCACCAAGGAGAACGGCCGAGGTTATCACAAATATCGGGATGGTCACTACATCTTACCCGAAGATGAACGCGAGCAGGAGCGACTTGATATGCAGCATGAGATGTTCTTACGCACATTTGGAAACAAACTCATCCTCGCACCTATCGATATCGAGATCCGCGAGGTGATTGATCTCGGTACCGGTACCGGTATATGGGCAATTGACTACGCCGACCAGCACCCAGAGACGAATGTCATTGGGATTGATCTCAGTCCAATCCAACCGTCATATCTCCCACCAAATTGCAAGTTCGAAGTGGACGATTTCGATCACGACTGGACATTCCCTCAAAAGTTTGACCTGATTCATGGGAGAATGCTTCTGACCTCCACACCCGACTTCCCAAAATTATTCGGCCAGTGTCTTGACAATCTCAATCCGGGCGGTTGGATGGAATTACAGGATTGTAGCTTCCCCTTTCAGTGCGATGACGGTACATTCGACGGATCAAAGCTTGAGTCTTGGTCGGCCGACTTCTTGCAGGCGTGCCGTTTGATCGGTCGAGACCCAACTTGGACTGCCAAGTACAAGGAATGGATGATCGAGGCAGGATTCGTGGACGTTCAAGAACACCTATTCAGATGGCCTATCGGACCTTGGGCAAAGGACAGATCCTTGAAAGAGCTTGGAGCTTGGAACTTGGTCAACATGCTGGACGGCTTAGACGGTTTTACGAATCGACTTTTCAACAAAGTGCTTGGGAAGCCCATGGAAGAGGTTGAGTTGATCCTGGCCGAGGTCAGAAAGGAACTCAAGTCGAAGAAAGTCCATGCGGTCTGGCCTATGTGAGTATTCGACACACCTGCAGCGGCACTTTGCTGACCCCGTCGTACACAGTCACGTCGTCTACGGCATAAAACCTGTCAAGTAGACTTACCAAAGGGATGGGGTGAGCTGGACTGCAGAGAGTTGCCATCGCAGGACGAATACCAATAGACTAGCATATGTTACATCTCGTGATCTCGGCGAGAATGCGGCAAGGCACCTGGACGCGTGTGTTCGGTGAAGAGCGGTGCTGGTTACTATGTGAGGGCAAAGGATGCTCCAATCGAGGCGATCGTAAAAACCTTCACCTTCTAGTCGCGCCGTAGTGAACACACACGCCTAGACCATTGGCGACTGTTGGTGAATGCTCGGCCGTGTGTAGCGCGGGCTAGAGGCTGCGTTGGATCGGCTTTAGCGACGCCTTCACAGAGCCGAGTGGATGGGTACTGCCAACACACGCTGCGAGGGACCCATGCCGCCATGCGCACTACAAACTGTATTTGTTCGATCGTTGACATGGTCTGATCTCCAGGTAAGAGCGTACATCGATTGTGCCGCTGTGATGTCTTTAAATACACAAACTCATACTGACCGCTTCTCTGCCCTGTAGATAGGACAGTCCCCATCCTCCGGCCGCGCGACTGGCAAGCTTGTTCGACTCGAGTACCATGTTGTTTGTGTCACATTCAGTATCCGGCTCAGTCGTGATCGACTGTGCTTTGATACTCGTCTCCGTGTACCTCTACTTTGGAGTTCGTTCATATTACCGCCTCAACCACATCCCCGGACCAAAGTTATGGGGCTGGACATTGTTCCCTCTGCTGCAGCTTCATACCACAGGTCAGATTTATGATCGTTTTGGTGAACTCAACGAGAAATATGGGCCGCTCGTGCGGATTGCGCCTGGCACAGTCTTGGTCTCAGACCCGGATGTTCTTCGTCGCATGTGTTCAGCTCGGTCACCATATACCCGCGCTCCATGGTACATTGCTATGCGCTTGATACCTGGACAAGACAATGTCCTCTCCACGACACATGACGCTCGCCATGACGAACTTCGTCGCAAGATGGCCATGGGCTACTCGGGCAAGGAGAATGTCACTCTCGAGCACGACATCGATGACTGTGTTCGTGAATTGATCAACCTCGTTGAGCGAAAATACGTCACCAAACCTGGCGACAAAGAGCCCGCCAAGGTAGACCTGGCTCGCAAGATGCAGTTCTTCACCAGCGATGTCATGAGCAAGCTGTCGTTTGACGCTAAATTCAACGACCTGCGCGATGATCATGACAATCTGGGCTACATTCACGAAGTCGAGACAGTATTTCCGAGCATCTTCTGTACCTGTGTGATTCCAGCATTCCTTGAGTTCTTGACTCAGACTGGCATCTTGGGCATGGTGGCGCCAGACGACAGCAGTAAGCTTGGGTTCGGCAAAGTCCTTGCAATTTGCAAACGACAGGTCGCAAAACGTTTCGACGCAGACGGAAAGCTCATCAGTGGGAAGAACGACATGCTCCATAGCTTTCTCCGACATGGTCTGACGCGGCATGAAGCGGAACAAGAGGCTGTCTTGCAACTTGCCGCTGGCTCGGACACCACCGCCACCGGTCTGCGAGGCATCTTGCATGGTCTGATGATCAACCCAAAAGCTTCTGCAAAGTTATCGGCTGAGATTGACGCTGCTGTTTTGTCAGGTGCGGTGTCAACAGATCACGATGCCATCGTTACCGACGAGCAAGCTAGGAAATTGCCGTATTTGCAAGCTTGTATCAAAGAAGGCCTGAGGTGGCTTCCTCCTATCGCTGGAATGCTTCCTAAGCAGACGCCTCCTGAGGGTGACACCATATGTGGACACTTTGTTCCCGGTGGCGTGAGTGTCGCTTACTCTGCCAAAGGTACACATCATTCTCAGACACTGTATGGTTCTGATGCGCGGGACTTCCGTCCTGATCGTTGGATTCACACCAGTGATGGTGGCGATGAGCCTTCTTGGGACCAGCTCAAGATCATGGACAGGAACAACGAGCTCGTGTTTGGCTACGGTAAATATCAATGTCTTGGAAAGAGTGTAGCGTTCATTGAGCTAAACAAGGTTATTTTGGAGTTTGTCAAACGATTTGACATGAAATTGCTCAACACAGAGAAGCCTATGGATACGAGCTGTTATGGTATTCATCTCCAAAAGAACTTCTGGGTTAGTGTGAGGAACCGGGAAGTCAAGATCTAGATGCGACAAGTCAGGTGAATGTCGAGCGGTAGCTTGAGTTTTCCCATTGCGCAAGTTACACAGACTGTGAGCAGTCGAGTCGAGTCAAGCGACTCAATAGGTTGCTTTAAGTCCTAGTCGATCCATCGGCATGAATAAGAGACGAGGCACGACTCGACCAACCTGACGGGGTCGGTAGCCATGATGCAATACCAGGAGCTTCAAATTCATCCAGAATTGCTCGGATTCTTGATCCATCAGGACATTTTCATCTGCCTATCATTGAAGCTTTCCTTTGTGTCAAAGCTTGCGGCACTACCGCGTAAGACGCAAAGCGAGACTGTCAAAGGCGAGGCTGCGTAAGGCTAAATTCATACCGCGTCTGGCGCGTAGATCCCTGCGGAATTTCATTGATGTACCAAACAATCGAGGCAGCTGCTATTCTACTCTTCACGACCTGCCAATAGTTCTGCTTTTGAGCTTTTCTCACGAGATCAAGATCGTCATCCCGTCTATTGCGCCGACCCTACCAAATAGACTTCTGACGTCAATTCGCAACCAGCAAACATGGCGTTCAACTTTGGTGGTGCCAGTACCGCTAAACCACCTACTCTCAATTTCGGAGGAACTTCACAGTCGGCTTCAACACCCAGTCTTTTGTATGTCCAGCAAGTCCATGTAGCCGTGAAAATAACAGGAACCATCATCGAGTACCACATGTACTGACCATCTTCACAGCACCAGTTTACCCCAGAAACAGACCACCACTGCAGGCGCAAATGATGCTGCACCTGCGAAAGATGCTTCGAGTGGCTCGTTGTTGTATGTTGTTCCAGCTACGAAGCGTTGTCTTCTTAAAAATGGAGATCTATGATACTGACTGGCTGCTCAGGCTAGGTCTACCCTCAAAGAATACAACGAGTACCAACACATCGCCCTTCGCGCCAACGATATCTACGAACGCAGCAACGAACCAGACCTCGAATGCTCAACCGACTTCGACTCTCGGAAACTCCACCTTGTCCTCAGGCGGACCGCAAATTGATATTGCGCACATGCGCTCAACTACCAAATACGATCATCTCACGCCAGCCCTACAACAAGACATACTTGGTCTCGATACCCTAATCCTCAACCAGATCAACCACTGTACCGAGGTTGGCGACGTCCTACCTGCTGTCATCAGTGGAGGTGGCCAGGTAGCTCCAGGAGTCGAGTTTGTCAGTGGTAAACTTGAAGAACTCGAGAGCGGGTTGGAGAATGATGCTGAAGCAGTTGTGAGCTTAAGAGATGGTGATGTACAGAAGGACGCAGGTGAAGCCAAGTGCGTTTTCAGAACGGTAGACAGATTAAAAGTACCCCGACAATACCAGATTGGCAATGCCGACGTAGGTGCTGTACCGGGTTTCAACGGCGGATTGAGTGGGTGGTGGAATCAACCGGCCGCCTTTAGCAGAGGGACTGTACGTGCTGCCGGCGCCGGCTCAAGTGTACAGATCCTCGACGAAGACCCAGAAGACGAAAAAAGCAGAGGTCCAAAGAACTTGATTGAACTTTTCAACAATCGAGCGAAAGAGATGAACGAGATAAGTGCAGCGCATAACAGATTACTTGGAGATATTGAAGATTTCGTAGGAGGTCTTGAAGAGAAGGTATACAACAAAGAAAGGGAGCTCAATGAAAGACTCGACAATGGTACGGCAACGAACGGAGAGTACGGCTTTCAACAAGAACGTGAGCACCAGATGCAACTACTGAAATATGTCTTTGGCGAAGTACAGAGGAGTTTGTACGAGGTTGCAGAAAAAATCGGAACTGCAAGAGATGGAGTAGTTGATCTTACTATGAAGAGGTAACGCAGGTGGTGCATAAGAAGAAAGCCTTATGAATTTCAAGCTCTGCTGGCATGATTGAACAAGTTGGGATCTGGTGTTGCATTTGTCGGCGCTGAATGTGGGAACAGGTGGAAAGGGCGGCCAGGATTGTTTCATTTACGAAGTGTGCCAACGGTATGAGCGTTCAACTCGAATACGAATATGGATGCGATGTGGCTCCCCAAGGTTGTAGCCGGGATTAAGCTCTAGGGTTGCATCTATTTCAGTCCAGCACTCCTCAAAAGCGCCTTTGTTCATGCTTCAATGCATCAATGGTGTTTGCGGACCAATCTAATGACCCTTCTTAGCCTGCTTGCTCTGCTCCTTAGCAGCGTCCTTCTTTGCAAGCTCCGCCTCTTCGTCAGCCATGATGTCCGCATCAATTTTTGCACCTTTGGATGGCTCGTTGCCGTGGAGCCTGGCTGGAGCCGTTGGGTCGTCTTGAGCTAGCTTGTCCTCTTTGCTGAGGTTCTTGCCTGAGGTGCTGTCGTTTTGGTCGTCGGCGGCTGCGAGTCGGTTGGCGATGGAGCGTTCGTCCTCTGGTGGGATGGTGTTAGTGTAGTCATAATGGCGTAGGCTAGTCGGACTCACTGGGGTCGTTGGCTTGGTGAGAGTTTTCCTTTCCTTCCTCGTACGGGGTGGCCTTCTCCTTCTCGGATTCGGGGACGTTTCTCTGGTCACCTGCCTCGTACACTGCGGCGGTGCCGACGCTGGATTGTCCTGACATGGTGTTTTGGAGCTTGAGAGGAAAGTGGTTTGGGAGTTGGTGTTGGTTTGTATTATCGATTGACCGGTTGTTGTTTTCAAATGAGGGGTCTTGGGTGGAAGAGGGTTTGAGCAGTATTTGTAGTGGTGTCGGTGTGGTGGGCTGTCACGTCTGAATTTCGTGACTGCTTGTGTGCCTGCAGGGGATGGTGGTTATGATGTCATTGTTGGCTGATGATCTCATTGGGTCCCGCTTGACCTGGCGGGTGCTTTTGCTTAGTACTTCCAATGATGGTTCACGTTTACCCCTGACTATCACAATGTCTTCTGACAAGGGCTATGGCTCAGCATGACTTTATGCGAATGATGAAATACTAAGACACTGCACCGGAACGCAGGCTATGATGTTGAACATTCGTTACTACCCCGATAAGTCTCGAGTCGATACACTACTCCGAGTACTTCTACCAAACGACAATAGTTGTAGCAGGTAAGTGAGACGTCGAATCGCTGTTCTGGGACAGTTCCTAGGACCGTCCAAGATGAGCATGCTTTTCGTGTCTACACAAAGAGTAGCTGAGTTCGTTCAGCGAGAGCTGCCCCAACCTGAGTGCCCGCCTAGGCTGTCGAAGGCAACCATTTCGTCCGACCAACAATGGTATTTTATGGCCACTATTGGCTCTCTGATAACTCATGTAGCAATGTCCACCTGTAGTCTTCACAGCTACTGTGGCCGATAAATGCAGCGGGTTTCCTCCAGTAGCTTTTCCGAACATTGTGTTCGACTGCCTCTCCTTCGGTGAAGACTGGTCCTCTCCAGCAAGTGTTCAACCACAACCTCTCAATTCCAACCCAACCTCTTCAATAATAGCCAATCCAAGGCCATAAAGGACAATAGCCTCAATGAATAGAGCCCAGCCTCCAGAATTTGGCTTCTTGCCATTCATCTGACCAGCCACTTCTTGCAGAATGCCACCTACCCTTCAACTCGTTCCTTACCAAGCAACTATTCCTGGCTCACTCAAGGTCAGAACTCTATTCAAAGCCGCAAGTTACAGCTACCAGAAAAGAGGAAGTTTTCGTACTCGGGCATTGGTCTGCAGGTCAGCATGTCTCGTTACTCGGCGCTCTCAATTTGGGAGAATAATCCACACAGCATGAACTGGTATGATCATGTGGTTGGTCGTAAGACTCCGACAGATGCTTTCATCACTCCAAATACGGAAATGAGCTTTGAACTGGTTCAAGATGCTGGTTGTTTCGCCGCTGGCGGTGGTGGTCATGACCTTGCATATCAGGATGCTTGGTTCAGTGAGCTTAAGGCTCATGATCGCGAGAGAGGTAAACAGCACTGGCCTAGCTGAGGAGTTGAACAATGCTGACTTATCATAGAAGCAAGTCGCAACAAGAAGGAGCAGGCAAGACAAGACACATCTGCTGTTTCGTTGAAAAATGCCTGCACTGGTGTTCAGCCAGCCGATCTGTGTTCCGAGTACACTTTTGCGAATCCTGGCTCTAAGAATGTCTCTGACAGCTCTGAACCAAACAGCATCGACGATCTGAGCTTCGGCAAGGTCAGCGATGATGACGGAAAGAGATTGCTCAAACCTAAGCCGGTTCAGAACAAGAGGATTCAACATACCAAATCTCTCAAGAACAGTAAGCCCTGGTCGTCAAAGTCTGATACCACCAGCTACTAACCTGCTTGTAGCTGTTCGCAAGCGCAGCGCTGCAGAATCATTCGGCTACGAGGCTGGTCCAGGCTTCAGTCATCGTCATATCAAGAAGGCTCGTCTTGTCGCGCACGAGAATGATGCCTCTGATGGTACAATCAAGCATGTTATGTCTATCGATGGCAACTCCCTCCTCTCGGATACCACAACTGCTCGGACTGCCTCCAGCTTCTTCAATCACAGGCCTCTTGCCGTTGCTCCAAAAGGCTATGCCGGCCAATTCGACGGTATGGTCATCAGGTCTGACTCCGTTGCAGGTATGCCATTTCCCGCTTATATACTCATTGAGATACTGATTTACATAGATTACAAGTACAACCTCACCGGCCTCGAATCAAAGAAGTCAGGTATTCACTGGAACTTCGGTGATCCTCGTCACCCTAATGGCGTCTTCACCCATACCTCTATCGTCGCCGACAAGTTTACTGGCAGCCCGGACTTCACGAAGGAGATCCTTCCAACGGGTCATCCACTTCTCACCTGCATGAACTTTGCGACTGACATGACCATTGCCTCCACTCATGACAACGTTGTCAAGCTCCGCTCTCATGAGGAAGAGATTCTTCGTCGCGAGTCGCATATTGAGTGTGCTCACGCCAGACTCGAAGGTGTTTCGGTTGGCTACTACAGGTACTATCAGGGTCACTTGAGTGTGGAGGAGTATCATGACGCAGAGATGTGTATCTGCTAGGATCTATGCACTTGCTCGAAGATGTGTACTCGATACGGTGATTTGAAGTGCCCTTGCGCTGGAGATATTGTCATCCACAAGGATTAGGTCACGCAGGAGAGAAGAGTTGGGCTTGTATGATGAGAATGCCATACTTGTTCTGATAGGAATAGTCTTGAATAGAATACTTGACTACAACGCAACTTACCATGGCGTGCTCCCGAGGTTGACTACCGCCGTACATCGTGCTGTTCCCTAGTATCCCATCTAGTTGGTGACATTCGCAAGAATCGTCACCTGAGGAGTACATCATTGCCCATTCTTTCAAATTCGCATACCCGGATTATAATGTCAAGTCTTTGCCTCATTGAATTTTTAGGAGGACGCGGCCGGTCCTGATGCTATCTATTCAAAATTAGTGAGTCGCTTTATATGTTTTATACATTGCCACCGGCGTACATTTGCGATCATTCTGACTCCAGAGGTAACCACATCGATTTTGATCAATGACATGCTCTCAATACAAGTCCGAG
>JAOSBN010175576.1:0-19918 GCA_027563595.1 Erythroxylum suave | reverse complement strand
TATCTAGAAAGCTGTGTGAACTTCAGCTCATACTCACTCACACTCATGTCCCTCTGTGTGAGATTGAGAAATTCCCTGGCCGTCTCTTGAATATAGACCCTTGAGAAGTATTTCCTCCTTAAAGCTTCCAAAAAGTCTCTCCATGACAATACCGGAGGCATATCCTGACTGTGGGGTACTGATTCCTACTAATGAAGTGCTTCCTCCTGTAGCAAGCTTACTACATAATCTAAATTCGCCTCATCCGAGCACTTCATCTAAATCAGAACCCTCTCGGTCCTCTTCAACCAGGCTTCAGCCTCTTTCGGATTTGTAGTTCTATTAAAACCTACTGCTCCATACTTGCGAAGCTTGTCATATTGTCCACTTCTATCTACTGAAGCTTGCATTGGGACTTGTGACCCTTGGCCCATGGCATATGAGAAAGCCTGAGAAAAGGCTTGAAAGATTCGGGGATCCATGAGGTTTGTTTGAGGCATAGGAGAAGGCAATGGCACTTCATGCTGCACACTAGGTGCCTCAGAATCTGGAGCAGAATGTGTCCCAACTTCTTGTGGGACATAGGATTCATCCGTGCTCCCTTGGCGAGAGTGAGATCAAGTCATAACTCCTCGAGTTCTCTTTCGAGGCGGCATATTCACTCCTTCAATTTAAAACCATCAAAACCTTTAGTTCATGCAAAACAATTTTCAAAGTATGCAAAATAGTTCAAATCATATAAAACAATTTCAAATCATGTAAAACAATTTCAAATCATGTGAAACAATTCGAAACAATGCAAGCTATTCATTTAAAGCGATGCATGTTCATTTCATGTCCTAAACTACCCATTTCATGCCTAAACCTAGTCTTACACCTAGACCAAAACCTAGTTAGTCTGATAACACAACATGTTGGACCCCGTTTTTGGAGTCTAATATCGGATATGGGATTGTGAAGCTTGAGCGCAGAGGCAGGTTTATAATTTGGAAATTTAAAAGAAAAGTCCTTTAGAAGCAAAAATTGCCGTGACGAACATATTGGAAAAATCCCCTAGAACCTTCGGGAATTTTATGCCGCAACGAGTGATTGAACTTTGCCACGACAAGCATGAAATTTTATCTTGATCGTGGCGAACTCACCATGCCTACGGGTTAATTACGCCACGGTGAACTCTTGACTTCGCCGCAGCAAAAACCCCTATGGCAGAACTCACAACCTAAACTACTTATCTTACTAGAATGCAAATTTAAAATCCTTCAATCACATTCATCAATTCAACCCAAAACCAAAATGGATAAGAACATAGTCCACAAAAAATTTCTCAAAATCTTAATCTCATTTCCATTATTGAATACTTTGTGAAAATATGAAAAAATCATAGTCAAAACCAAATATATATTTCATTAATATCAAAAGTAAGAGTTTTACAAAGGTTTAGTGGCATTTCAAGCCATAATACATCATTTACTTCAAAATCCAAAAATACAAAAGTTACTCGAAATGTAGTTAAACCCTTAAGATCCCAAAACCTAACTCAAAATTCAAAAGTATTCAAACTCAAAGTGATGTCGTAACCCTTGACTACTCGATCTCTTACTCCTCACCTGAAGATGGGACAGAATTGGGAGGGGATGAGCTTAAAGCTCATGGATAACAGATTTATAATCGAGAAACAAGCAAAAACCATTTTAAAAACTCATTGCCATTATACATTTTGGAAACCATAATAATTTCGCATGAAAAATCACCAAACACTTATTTCTCAAAATTCTCACTTTATCAAACATTTCATGAGCAATTATAAATCATGTATGCATCAAACTTGCTAACATTTCATAAGCACATTAGCACATCAGAATGGTTTGGGTAAATCCATAAACATAACGAACTACACATTTCCACTTAATGGTCCTATGTAGTCGTAAAACTTGATGTACTATCATAATTCCACATGGTGGTCTTACGTAGATGTAAACATGAGGGAGTCTGTGAAGGAGCTTCGTGCCACTTGAGGGCAGGTAGTAGAAGCCTTTTCTTGGTCAACGTGCACGTAACATTCTTGAATGGATAACACCAAACCCACATAACATGTAATTCATGAATCAAAAACAATTTTCGCAAATGGCACCTTGTTGGAAACTTGTTTTTCATGCACATGAGATATTTCAAAAAAAACATTTCCGAAAACCTGATTTCATAAACTTGCATCTTTTCAAAAAGAATAATTTTTAAAATCTTTTCATAAATCATCAACACAATTTACGTAACATATAACAATTTCACAATCCAACCAATAGCAAATAAATGCAACATCTATGATGCAATTGAAACCATTAAGCTTCCTTGATTCAAAGAAAGCAATGAGTGGCTTATTTACTCTATTATAAAAATGTACCCACCTTGAATTACTTGCTTATAAACTTTCTTAGGGATGTCTTTGCTCTTGCTCCTCTTGCCTCTCTTGCCTCACTTAATTTCCTTAAACAATAACCAAAATTCCATTCAATTTGGTTTAGAAATCGGAAAGTCATAGCTCAACAATTCAAACTATTTCTCATGCTGAAACAAAATTTTATGTTCAAATTCCATCCCAAAATTGGAATGCTTAGAGACTGAATTTAGACTCGATTCCTGGATACAATTTGTAATCCTATGTCTCTAGTTTACACAAAATAAAAAATGATCTCATTTGGATAACTACACAAAAATTTATGCCTAAAATATGAAAGCATGTTCTGTGCTTGAAAGTTGAGTTCGCCGCGGTAAAACCCAGAAGTTCGCCGCGGCGAAATTATCCAGAAACCTATTCTGAGAACATGTTTTGGTACATTTTTCCTCCTTTTTACTTCTCACCTTTCACATATAACCCATCTTAATACTAACCCATCTTTTCTACTTCATTTCCTAACCTAATATCATTCACAACAAATTCAAAATCTACTTTTGATCATTAACGAAACACAAGCATTCACATAAACCATTCATCAATAACTTCCTACACACATTCACTTTATTTTCACTTCTAACCAACCCTAAATATGCTTCATCTAACAATCAAGAAGAGTTAATGCTCATACTTACTTGTTTTAACCTCAAAATCTTCAAGCTCTTCAAGAATTTCCAAGCCCTAGTTGTTTTTCTCTTCTTTCTCCACTTCTCTTTCTCTCTTCTTTCACTCACATACAAGACTACAATTACTTCTTATCTTTTTATACCTTTAATGAATGTAGAATTTCCAATTTTCCCTTCCATTATACCCAATGTCTATTTAAACTTAAGTGGTCTTCCAAAAATTCCCTTGTATCAACTTACAACATTAACACTCTAATTCCATCAGTCCATGAAATAAATCCTCCCAAACTTGACATAATAATTAAACTCCAAATAAAATTATTTATCTAGCAAGACCACAAAATTTAATCAAATAATGCTTAATAAAATAAATAAATAAAAATTTGGGCCCCAATATTGAAGCCTTTGTTTGTTGTAGATTAAAGGTTTCATGATTTATAAAGTACTCAACCACCAACAAGCCTTTGTTGATGCTTATGTACAACCCAAAAGTCTAATTTAAAACTATATAAGGCAAAATTAAAAGGAAAAGTTAGCAAGAGGCTCGAAAACCATAATTTGAAAACCTAGAAAGAGTGAAGAATAAACAAGGAGAGGTATTCAAAGTGGATTTTCTTCAATCTAAAGAATTTTTTTTTAATTGTAAATTAGATTAAGCCATGAAAGGAAATAAAAAGTGTTACAAGCAAAACTATCCCATCAAATGAATAGGTTAACTAACCATCAAGGTAATATTATAAAGGATCAGACACAAGTGTAAAAGCTATTCATTAATCCCATGGTGACATAAGACTGGAGCTAATCTGCATTTTATCTTGAAAAGTGACAATCTAAAGTGGATTTAATGAATAGTAAAGGGGATTTCATCATGTTTCTTTTAATTTTATGTTTTTCCTTTATTTTTATATTTTTTTCCATGATTAGGAACTTGACATTATGGGTACCTAGATAAGGTGAACCTTGGGATGGATAGTGTGGGACTTCAATTTAATTTAATTTATTCATTAATTTTATTGAGATTCAATTATATGTTCTTATTTATTCTTAAATTCATAGTGCCAGTATGTTAATTCATATGTAATTAAGATTGAAAATCATTTTTATAAATAGATCTAGCATAATTAAAACAAGTTACATGCAAACCTAGAGATAAGTTGACATAAATCTTCCATCTTAACGTCAAACTTAAGTGTAATTTTTAAATCAATTAATGTAATTCTAAGAGTTTTAAGTATAACAAGATTTCAATTAATCAATTTAAGATTAGATGTCAATAGTATTAAGAAAAATATTAGTATAATTAAGGAATTTTCATAGTCTAATCAACTTTAGAATATATTGATGTGTGAAGTCATAATAACATGAGAATTGTTAGGGGAATTCAAATTTTAGGTACCATAGTCCTTTTTTATTGTTTCTTTGTTTAATCTTCATTTTGGTTAATTAATTATGATGAATTTGTTTTATTTTATAGTTCAAATTTTGAATTTGATTAATCATTATGACTTTAATTTGTTAGACTAGATAATAAAGAAAATGATTAGTGTTACTAATTCTAGTCCTCGTGAGAATGACTCATACTTGTCAATGCTAGCTATAGGTACACCATACATTTGCGATTAAAACTAAATCACCAAGTTTTTGATGTTTTTGTAGAGGATTGTAATATTAGAAAAACCTTATTTTTATTAATCTAGTCATTTTTTAGATAGCTTTTGTTTCTTTTCTTTTTATGATTATTTATTTTTCCTTATAGCTCTCTTTATTAATTTTATGTTTGTGATTTTTTTTTGTCCTTGTAGCTCTCTTTATTGATCTTATGTTTATGATTCATTTTTAGCATTTGAGTATTCATTGTTATAACTATCAAACATAATGGAAAGATGAAGAGAACAATATTCTTAGAAGGATTATTGTATGCTATTACTTATAGCAGTGTTGGAAGCTTGGAACAAGAGGCATGGTGACACATATATGTAAACTAAAATGGTATACTTAATGTGTTGTTACATTTGTGATGGTGACCACTCTAATTATGAATGTCAAGAACAAATTTCATGGGGGAGCATCCAATTTGCATAGGGAACTAGCGTCAAGGCATCCTATACAAGAATACTTATAATCTAAAGTGGAGCAGTTATCACAACTTTGCATGAAATGCCTAATTCTTCCTAATATTTATACAATAGTAACAAGAGGTGTATCAACATCTTAAGGATTTCCTAATAAAAATTGTTGCTTCAACAGAAGTTGTCCTCTATAAAAATAAAGAATCAGCCGTTTTATCTAGGTATATTGAACCAAGTTTGAGGGAATAAGTGAATATGATAACTTTAAGGAGTGGGAAGGAGCTAGAGCTTGAAGAAAATGAATAAGTTGTTTTTTTCAAGAAGAGGGGAAAGATATGAAATATGAAGATGAAGAGGAGGAGCCTGTCGAAGAATTATCGACAGTCATCTTAAGCGCAGAGGGCTCCTACTTGTCATAGAACTAACTTTCAGAGTCAATTGAAGTTCTAAGGGTTTTTATTATTCCTTCTATATTAACATATTGTTCTTAAAATTTTCATAAGTAGATTTGCTTGGTATTATTAATTTGATACCATATGTCCTTATCATAATACATTATGTGGCCTATTTACATGCTAATGAACCCTTATTTGAGAAGATAACTGGAAGTAAGCCACTGATTATAGATCCAAGTTAAAGAAGAATTTGCTAAGAATTCTAGCTAAAGGACCCATAAGGAAGCGCCGGTTAAGAGGCAACCCAATAATTAGGTGTTTTTATTTTGATTTTGTAGTTTATAGAATTTTCATTAGTAGCTTAGTTGTTTTTCTTAGTTTTCATCTTATGGTTTTAATTTTGTTACTTAAGTTGAGATTTGACAGAGCGTTGGAGTAAAGAAGATTTCATTGGCACTAGATGAATGTTAATGACATTGGACAAGGCTAAATATCTTTTGCTATTAAGGGAGTACCAGTTATCCTCACTTCCTCCCATTATTTTTTATTTTTTTTTTGTTGTTGCATATTTTGTACATTGAAGGTAATATAAAAGTTAAGTATAGGAGAAGGACTTAGTTGCCAAGCTTGATAATTTTGTTATAATTAGCTTAATAATGACTAATTTAGATTTTTTCTCAAAATATGTTGATCAAGATGATTCATTTTGAGTTTGGTTATGATTGGAATTTGATTTGTTTAGACCAAAAGTTATGAGTTTTGATGGTTAAGTTCATTTCAATTTAGTTCCTTAATTTTAAGAGTAGATGCTTAATTTACACTATCATATTTTTATATATAATGTGTGTAATGAGTTAAATGTGAATTTTTAAAGCATTTTATTACTTTTTCTATATATAGAAAAAGAAAAGATAAATAGTAGTAAGTGAATAATCGAGAATAAAAAAATTCACTTTACTGGCTTTGTACCAATAAAAGGTTAAAGTTAAAGAGTGGTGTTAGTAGCCATTTGAGATAGTGAAGTAGTTAAGTTACTAAGGTTACTCTCATGTCAAAAGGTTAGATGCCTTTTCAAACAAACTTCTAAATGCTCCTATGTTATTTAAAATTAGGCTTTTTTTCTAGTAAGGGGTATGTAAATGTTTAAAGTTTTTCTTATATATGTTCACTATATGCATTAAGTACAAATGGTGCGAATTAAGTTAAAATTTGAAGAATTGTAGAGTGAATTCGGTTAATTTATAATTTGAAATATGTAACTAAGTGCTTAACAATTCAATGAACTTTTAATTGAATAAATAATAGAGAATCTTGATGGATATCTTCTAAATGTTTCTCGAAGTTGTTTCTTATCAAGTTGAGAGTAATGAAATTTAAGCAAATACTTAAGTGTGATGGACCTTGATAAGTGCTTAATCTTCGTATTTTAGGTTTACATTTAATGCATTTCGCTTATTTATTTGAGCGTGTTTCTTGTTTTTGGTAATTAATTAGCTCATATTGTGTTTTTAGGTTATGATTAACTTATTTGGAGTAAAAGGAATAAATTGAAATAAGTTTGGGGTAATTTGACGCTATTTTGACCAAGTTGAGAAGATGTTGGAAAAGTACATAGGCACCAACACACCCACATTGATGCTTATATATTTAACATGGACATGTTTTCACATAAAATAAGTGCTTTTAAAGTTTCAAAGTTACACAATCACCAATATGCTTGTATTGACACCCGCGTTTGATAGTTGTGCATTAGTATATATTTTCCTAAGTATTTGGCACGTGTTTCTTGCATAATAGTTTATTATTGTGGCACTTTAGTATTCATTTTGTATGTTTTCATTTAGTTTAATCTTTCAATATTGTTCTTTTATATTTGATGTTAATTTAGGGTAATAATTGATCATTTTTATATAGGAATAAAGACTGACCAACTTGGAGATTAAGCTAGAGACCAAAGAGGAGAAGAGAAGAGGAAGCAAGGGAATCATGCCAATTCCCATGGTCGTGGGATGTTTTATACGAGAACATATGCGGGGTTCAATTAAACTTTAGGTTTTCTGGACGATATAAGATATTAAACTCCTATGGAAGAAGAGGGACGGGATTTCTTTGTAGGGACGTGATACTTCTCTAGAGAAGAGCCTCCTTGAGTGAAAAATCCAAGTTTTGGGTCTTGAGGAAGGTGGAGATTCAAGAATCATCCATCAAGATTGGGAAAATAGCACATCAACACCAGAATTTCCAGATTTTGGCAAAGAAGAGAAGTAGTTTTCTTTATTCAATTTTATGTCATTTTTTTCTCTTCTAGTCATTGTAAGATGGAATATTTGAATGTTGGTGATGTTATTGAGACCATGAGTGGCTGATTCATTTTTAGAGATTTCTTTTGAACTATCTTGTTAAACTCCTATTTTATTGAATTGAGTAAAAGTTATCTTTGATGATTGTTGATTATATTCATTACCTTACAACAAGTTGAGAGATTAAGTTGGGTTATTTATGTAGGATTGTACAACGAGAGTTGGTAACCTATAGACTTATATTCATCATGTTAATTGATTAGTTAGAAGAGAGATCTCGGCTAATTTAACAGATCACCCATATGATAGCTTAATAACTAGTTAAATTGTAGAGTGATTGGGTAGATTGAGAGATTGCTTAATTAACTTCATTTAATTTGATTAGGGACAATTAATTACACCTTGAGAGAGGGTAGTTAATATAATTGGACACCTTAGATTAGACACAATTTGATTAATAAAATAGAAGGGAGATAAGATTGGGAGAAAGTGATCTCTAAGTCATTAAAACCTTGAATTCCAATTTTTCGCATTTTGGTATTTTCAATTATTCATTGTTAATTATTTAATTTTGATTTAATTTTCTGTTTATTTTCATTAAACAATTTCATTTCTTAAACAAAGTGCAATCTGAATTAAGTGGTGTCTAGGCATCAATCCTTGTGGGATCAATAACCGCTTTCTAACTACAAGTCACGACCCATATACTTACGATTTTTTAGCTTAAAACGAGTTGACTTTCTTGCAAAATTCAATCAATAGCGTTCACATTTTAAATATATGTTTATTATAGATTTAAGAGTTTTATGATTTTTAAATACATATCCACCAACATATCCATATACCACCTAGAAACCTAATTTTCAAATTATAAAGGTAAAATCAAGAGGAAAGTAAGGAGAAGGTTTAGGAAGCATAGTTTGATGACCTAAGATGGCAAAATGAACAAAAAACAAGCAAAAAGACTTATTTAGAGTGGATTTCATGACGATTAAAAGAGAGTTAATTATGTTTCTTTTAGTTTTCTATTTTTCCTTTACTTTGAATGTCATATCTTCTATGATTGGGAACTAAACTTTTTGGGTGCTTGGATAAGATGAACACTAGGATGGATAATGTAGTCACTTTCATTTAATTTAAATTTTAGTTTTATTGATAAACAATTACATATAATTAGTATTTTTGATATGATAATTGATATGTGATTTCATAGGATTGAGATTGAGAAATCATTTATATAAATAGATCTAGCATAATTGAAAATAGTTGCATGTAAATATAAAGATAATCGACATAAATCTTCCAAATTAGAGTCAAATCTAATAGTGAAGTTGATAAATTGATTGATGCAAATTTAGATGTTTTCTTTAGAAAGAGATTTCAATTAATCAACCTAGGATTAAGTGTGAATAGTATTGAGAAAGATATTGACATAATTAGGAATTTTTATGGTACAAAGAAATTTAGATTAAATTCATGTGTGAAGTCATGATTGTATGAGAAGTCTTAAGGGAGTTTTGAATTCTGGGTACCATAGTCTTCTTTATTGTTTCATAGTTTAATCTTCATTCTATTTAATTATTTTGTTGAATTGTTTTAGAATATATTTTTAATTTTGAATTTGGTTAATCATCATCGCCATAATTTGTTATCCTATACAATAAAGAGATTATTAGTACTACTAATTCTAGTCCTCATATGATCGACCATACTTGTCATTGCTAGCTACAACTATATCGTGTGCTTGTAGTTAAAACTAAATTACCAGCAGTTATCACTATTTAAGACTTGAAGTAAACTCTTAAAAAATGGATTCTATGAGTAGTTAGTTAAACGCTTTCCTAGTAATCAAGACACACTTGCCCAATTTATCAACACTTATGTTTATATGTTTCGCTCCAACAATCTCCCGCATAAATTTATAGCATTTAATTAAAAATAACTGGATAAGAAAATATACAATGAAACTAATTTTTTATTGTTGTCCACACAATATAATACAAATTGAGAAACTTTCACTTCAATCTCTGTATAATCAATTTAGTAAATTTTTTGCTAATGAAACGACACACTTGAAGAGTTTGGAGTGTGACTTTAGGTACTTGAAGAGTTCGGAGAGTGACTTTAGGTTCTTAAGTAGGGATGTCAATGGGTCAGTCCGCAACCTGGCCAGACCATAGGTCGTTTTGGAAGTAACGACTAGGCTGGGTCGGGCTAGTTTTGACATTCCTATTCTTAAGTGTTCTTTGATGTTATATATATAGTGATTAATTTAACAAAGGATAATTATCATCTAACTCAAATTCAAAACAAAAAGATTTCTATAAGAAAACAAGTTTTCTTAGTAGTGCTCTTTAACCAATTAAATTCAATAATATCCAAGTAATTAATTTAATTAATCATGAATATAATAATGAAATATCCTGTTTATTCATATTTTAATTTTCTATAAATGATATCAAAGAAAAATTAAATATGCATCTTAATTATAACCACTGTCAAATTAATTTGAAATTTAAGATTATGTTACATTAATTGTTTTATAAAGATGACGAGGAGCCAAATAAGGAGGCTATGGAGCATAATAATCTAAATTCAATTAAAAGTTTATTTCTAATTACAATTAAACAAATCAATCTTAATTATTAGAAAGTTATGATTTATTTAGAAACTTATATCTAAGTAATATTAAATTCATTCAAATTTATAATGTATATAAATATTTCTAAATTTGATTAATCACGTTATCCAATGCGTAAACTTGTACTCCAAAGTTTAAAAAGGAAAGTGTTTCATATATTTTTCTATTTTGCAGCCCTAAAACTTGACCTATGCTTTTTGGCCCAGATGGACTAAAAATGTGTCCATTTGTGTTGGCTCATTGGTGGTTTTGTGGTGGCCATTTACGCTAGCCTAAACTAACACAGACGAAAAAAGATTGGTGATCCATATGTATATCTGGGAGGAACAGAGGCTCATTCATTTGCTCCATTTGCCAGCCCACAGTAGGACACCTTTTAAGCCACTCACCATGCAATTAGAAGCAGGGACGGTGGAAACTTAGCGATGGCAGCGGTGAGATGAGACAAGGAGAAGGGCTGGAGAAGCAAGCAAGTGCAACGTCTCTCTCACTGGAATAAGCAACGACAGTGATAATGTGTTTTTAGCATGTGAAAAAGGGGTGTTTAATAAGTTCTACAGGTATGACGGATAGTTATTTTGTCAAAGTAAATTGTGTGTTCCTATATGTTGTATAAGTGAGTTAATCGTGAAGCACAGAGTAGGCGTTTGATAGGCCAATTTGGTGTTAAAAAGACATTCGACATGTTATATGATAATTTTTGTTGTCCTAAAATAAGATGTGATATAAGAGGGTGAGTAATACGTATATCTACAGTAGAACGATAAAATTTGGGATTTTACCATATGGATTATATACACCATTATTTGTATTAGTGAACCATATGTAAATATTTCTATGAACTTTGTGATAAGACTATGTAGCCTAGAGAAGAGTAAAGACTCTATATCTATGGTACTTGATAGGCTTTATAAGATGGAACTTAGTTGTTTGATTTTCCACTATTTTGGTGTCTCCTTCTCTACAGTAAAATTTGTAGCCTTTAAAGTGGTCGAGACATCTGAATAAATAGCAATGAGCGGAATGAGTGTTCAATTTTTCTTTATAAGGATTACATTACCTCAGTTTGGTAGCCTCATACACGAATGTGTGCAAGGTTGGGTTTCCTTACTACTAGATAATAAGGTAAATTAGTCATGTTCTGCATTGACTTCTTCAAGTCCTTTAAGGTGTAGTTATACCTTTCGACAACACAATTTTGCTCAGAACTACTCGGCATAGTAACTAAGTCACTATACCAACTGATTCCATATATTTGGCAAACGTATCTTTTCAAGTCCTTAAACACTATGTTTTCCATGATATTCTCCTTTATTGTCATATCTAACAATATGGATAGATTTTTCCAATTGGTTCTCAAATTTTAATCTTTAAGCAAGAACACATAACTATAACGGGAATAATCAGTAGCAAACGTCAGAACACATTTAGAATTGCACAACGCAATTATATAAGGTCTCCCGATATCTATATGTATCAGACCGAACAAATCAGAAACACAAGTTGACCCTTCTTCCTTATTAGTCAACTTACCCCTGCAACAGTCAACATATGTTTCTAGCTCATCATAATCTAGAATTAAGAGAATGCTTTCCTTAATCAATGTCTCAACCCTATCTCTGGAAATGTGGCTTAAAGTTTTATGTCACACCATGTTTGACTTTTCATTTATCAGGGTCCTTCATTTCATGACTTGTTTAGCAAGATATCAAGAAGCATAAGACACATTTTATACAAATTATATGACAAGAAAGTTGTATCATTATGTTTTGCATTGAACAACAATTGTACAATAGAAACATTAAATACAAAGCATTAACCTTCTTTGTCCAAAATTGATTTAAAAATCACATATAAAATGTGTCGTGTAAATCCAAAATGAACCTTACAATAAGGTTCAGTACATACATCCTTTATAGATATTTTTCTTCTTCTTCATTGTTATAAACCATCAGTTTCTCCTTTCCTTTATTTGACTTTATCCTAGATATAAACCGCAGTATCATGGAAGCACCATGATCAGATGCTCCATTTTATAGCCACCAAGTACTTATGCTACTATTGCAAATTAGATTCATAAACCAATAAGCCAAAGAGTCACCTAATGGTCACAGTCTTTCCTTCTAGGCATTATACTGCAGGGTACTTTATGTCCCTAGGACCTTTACCAGGAATGGATTGACCAACATCAATGTTTAGAGAAAAAAACTTTCTACCTTTGATTTTAGTGGGCTTCATCTTTGTCTTCCCTTTAGTTGCTTTGAGGGCTGTACGAGTAGCAATCTTGAGTTTCTCCTCCTCAGAAATACAATGGGCAATCAAAGCATTGAAGTCTCATTCCTCATCCAATGAATAATATATCATCACCCGATTACTAAACTCTAGAGGGAGCATATTTAGAGTCTAGTGAATTAGAAAGACATCAAAAAGAGGAATATTTAGCATCTTCAGTCTACTCTAAAGATGAATCATTCGTGATATTTACTCCATCACTCTCCCTTCTCTAGTATACCTAATGGAAAATAATTCTTTCATTAAGGCACTCATCTTAACATTATGTGAGATTGTGTACCTCTAGGAGACATTATCAAGAAATTCCTTCGCTATTTCTGTGTCTAAAGTCTACTAAGCAGATGGTCAAGTATGGATCTCTTAATAGTCATAAGACATAATTTGTTAGATTGATCCCAAGTTGCATAAGCTGCTTTATGAGCTCTCAAGCTCATGGATGTAGGTGGAGATGGCCTATCCTACTGTATAGTCATATCAACCTCGACTATCTTGATAGCATTCAATACATCTTTTGTTTACTTCTTTGTATTGAAACCAATCAGGGTTTCAATAGTGACACTTATATTGTCTGCAAAATGATAATGTTTAAATCAGCAAAAATGTAGTATAACAACGATACTTAAAGCTATTAAATAGTATCTTTACTAAGAATCCTCTCACACATGTTATGAAAAAACTATAGGCTTAATACATAATAAATGCAACTAGAACTCCACACAAAAGCGATTAGAATACAAAACATCAACTCTCATGACGTTACCGCCTGTGGGCGAATAGATCATTCAAGTAATGACTTTTCTCTATCCAATACCTTTATGCACATCTCAAAATCTCATGTACGGCTGACACTTGTAAGTAGAATAACCAAACATGAGATCAGATACATCACCTAAAGTGTAAGCAAAACAATTCAAAATACTGACTCGAAAGGTCATTGTGGTGATTACATCCTCATCAACACTCAAAAGTTCCACAAACATAAGGGATACAACTTTATCCTATCCCCACATTCTTTATAGGCATATGGTATATGACAATGTAACATCAATAAATGCAAAAACTCAAATGCACAGTCTCATTGTCACATACTCGTGATGAAGACATTCTCTGAAAACTTTATTTGAGACTCTTATAAAGAAAAGTCTCATTAAAGCGACTATAATGCATCACTGGACACTAAACCAACCACCTGAGACATGAGAACCTCATGTATCTCCCTTATGGCAAGTTCTTTGCGCAAAAATTCACTCAAAAATGACTTCAGAATGTCTTAATTTCTTTTCCGAGTGACTATCATGCAATCCTGAACACTGAACAAAAGACCTGAGACACCAAAACTTGAAGTATCACCCCCATATGATGATCGAAGTATGAAAATTTACTTGAAATCGGATTCAGAATGCCTTAATTCCTTTTCTGGAGTAAATTTTAATTTATTACTATTCTAATAAATCTAAAAATATTTAAAATCTCATGTTATAAATTTCCCGGATTCAGAAATTGACCCAAAACTAAAATTGTGAATCTCATACTATACCGACCAGAAAACGGTACGAGTTCGGGATGGTCGGTATTGGGTAAAAATGTCGGTCAGTATCGGCCAATACCGGCTGGTATTGATAATACTGGCCAAATACCGGTCGATATAGGAAATATTGAAAAATATAGGGACTAAGTTACAAAATTTTTTAAAATTTTATTTTTCCCACCCAACATCTCCACACTATATCCTACTGTATAGTCATATCAACCTCAGCTATCTTGATAGCATTCAATACATCTTTTGTTTACTTCTTTGTATTGAAACCAATCAGGGTTTCAATAGTGACACTGATATTGTCTGTAAAATGATAATGTTTAAATCAGCAAAAATGTAGTATAACAACGATACTTAAAGCTATTAAATAGTATCTTTACTAAGAATCCTCTCACACATGTTATGAAAAAACTATAGGCTTAATACATAATATATGCAACTAGAACTCCACACAAAAGCGATTAGAATACAAAACATCAACTCTCATGACGCTACCGCCTGTGGGCGAATAGATCATTCAAGTAATGACTTTCCTCTATCCAATACCTTTATGCACATCTCAAAATCTCATTTACAGCCGACACTAGTAGGCAGAATAACCAAACATGAGATCAGATACATCACCTAAAGTGTAAGCAAAACAATTCAAAATACTGACTCGAAAGGTCATTGTGGTGATTACATCCTCATCAACACTCAAAAGTTCCACAAACATAAGGGATACAACTTTATCTTATCCTCACATTCTTTATAGGCATATAGTATATGACAATGTAACATCAATAAATGCAAAAACCCAAATGCACAGTTTCATTGTCACATACTCGTGATGAAGACATTATCTGAAAACTTTAGTTGAGACTTTTGTAAAGAAAAGTCTCATTAGAGCGACTATCATGCATCACTGGACACTAGACCGACCACCTGAGACATGAGAACCTCATGTATCTCCCTTATGGCAAGTTCTTTGTGCAAAAATTCACTCAAAAATGGCTTCATAATGTCTTAATTTCTTTTCCGAGTGACTATCATGCAATCCTGAATACTGAACAAAAGACCTGAGACACCAAAACTTGAAGTATCACCCCCATATGATGATCTAAGTATGAAAATTTACTTGAAATCGGATTTAGAATGCCTTAATTCCTTTTCTGAAGTAAATTTTAATTTATTACTATTCTAATAAATCTAAAAATATTTAAAATCTCATGTTATAAATTTCCCGAATTCAGAAATTGACCCAAAACTAAAATTGTGAATCTCGTACTATACCGACCAGAAAATGGTACGAGATCGGGATGGTCGGTATTGGGTGAAAATATCGGTCGGTATCGGCGAATACCAGCTGGTACTAATAATACCGGCCAAATACCGGTTGATACAGGAAATATTGACAAATATAGGGACTAAGTTACAAAATTTTTAAAATTTTTTAAAATTTTATTTTTCCCACCCAACATCCCCGCGCTTCACACCCCCCCCACCCCCGGCTTTTTCTTTTTTTTCAAAGTTTTTTAATTTTTTATTTAGTTAATCTTTTATTGTGATTTTTAATTTTTATTTTTAAAATAAAGTAAATATTTTATTACTAATAACTATACATTAAATAAAAATTATTTTATTTAAATTTATTTTAATCTTTTATATAATATGTATTAATAAAGTATTAATAAAAATATTTTATTTTTAACAATAAATAATTTAGAAATTATTATTCATATGCTAATATTTATTTATTTATTTATAATTATTAAATCAAATTTTATTTGAAACGTATTTTTAAAAATAATTTTAAATTTAATTATAGTTATTAATAATTATTAAATTAATTTTATAAATTAAATTAAATTGTAATATTTTAAACATTTTATATTGTTCTTAATTTTATATTTGTGTGATAATGATTGTCTTTTTCCATATAAATTGTTATTACTATTTATAAGTGAAATATCTTAAAATTATTGTTATTTCATATTAACTGTTATTATTTTTTATTATTTTGATTTTTGGAGACATGGTTAAAAATATATAGTAAAATTGCACAATATGACAATGGACTATTTTGTAATTTTAAAAAAAATTCAGGAACTATTTCATAAATTTAAAAAATTATCCGAAATGATATCCGGTATTGATAGGTACCGGTATAGTACCATATCAGAACCTAATCCGATGCCAAATTTGATACGGTATTTGTAACATTGTCTAAAACACCCCGGGGCACCCTTATGGGAAATCTAAAATTTTTGTGTTTTGTTTCTATAATAAATATTGTAGAAATTTCGTATAGTTGACGTCAACTGTGCATCTCGCAAGGGGGCGCATGTTGAGCACACACTCACGTCAGACGCATGAAGGACGTAGCTAGCATGTATTACACGTGTGTGGTGACGCACACACGCGCCCACTGATGTGCACGCTACAGACATGTATTTGGTCACCGTTGTGCCTTGTGTCTGGAGCTTGCAACGCCCGTGCCAGATTACCCGCCCTTGGGGTGATTTGGCACTTTTTAGGTTGATTTTTTGCGCTCCCAAGCTCATTTTCACCCTATTTCTCAAGGCTAGGCACATTTATACCAATTTCATGCAATAAAAGCAAGAAAAAAACGAGAAACAGAAGTTAACTCTCCGAAAAGTTTATGGAGAAAAATCGAAAAATCTTCGTCTTTAATCACCAAATCACGTCATTGCTCTAATACCACTTGTAACATGTAACGAGTCTTTAATTACATATCCTGAATCAAAAGTAAAAGGGCAATAAACAAAGAAATATGGAAAATACCTTATTTCGATTCCATAACTTCAACCAGCCTTTTTGAAGCTGAAACGAGCTCAAATCCACTGTTGTCTTCACGAGAACTGTTCACTAGAATGTAGTTAATGTCTTTCTGCAATTTTCTCAAAATGTAAGCTCTCTTAATAGGTCAGAGAATCCTTATACTTATGAATAATATGAGCAACTGTAGCAGACCTTATCCTTTATCTATAGCATCCATATCGGGCTTCCCAGTCACAAGTTCGATATGGGTCCAGTTCACACTGATCGAGATCCATTTTCCACCTAGGTTTAGTACTGTTGATTTAGATCATTTATTGAGTCACTTTATTATCTTTATCTGGATCAAATTACGTAATTTAACTGATGAGTTGTTGAAAAATTGAAAATTGCAATTAAATGTTGTCTAACTTTATGGGAAAAGTTAAAAAATGTCCAATATAAGTATCATGAAGTAGCAACAGACATAAAAGAAAAAGAAACAATTGTTGTGGTTATTTTTTCGTGAGTTAGTTTCTATTAACATGCATTCCTTGGAGTATACTAGCATCAAGTGAGCTTTTATTGCAAGTTTTAGCAGACTTTAGTTAAATAAAAGCACATCCATTAGTTGAGAAATGTGAATGAAAGAAATGTAATTCCTTAGATTTTCTACATGGTAATCTAAAAACTAACTTTTAGGTATCTTGGTTGACCGATAGGACTATGACTCATTGTTAAAAGAATGAAAGGCCATAGGTAACTATCATACCCCTAAGTCCTAATAGCGAAATCATGTAGGCATTGAAAAGCCTTGGCCAATGTTTGACACTTGGGATGATAAAACAAGGAAAATACTTACTAATAAATTAGGAAAACGAACACTTTGTTGAAGTGATGGCATACATTGGTGCCAATTGGTAAAATTCTTTGATAAGATGTAATATTCAGATATGAGAACAAAAGATAGCTTTTGATGAAACTTGGTTAAAGGTTGGTAGGATCATATGTATGAGGGAGACATTTGAGAACTTTAAGGACTGTGCTCAAATAGATAGACCATGACTAATGAACTTGCAATGGGTAAGCATTGGATCAGACTAATATGGTATGAAAGAATTTGGCCTTGGTTGACTCATCATCAATGGATAGAGATCAAGGGGAGACCTTAGATGATGTGGCGGATAAAATCATAGTAGATATACATCAGCTTTAAAAGATAGACTATATAAGAGGATCATTTGAAGATAGTATAGTTCAACATGAATATGGATATACAATTCCTACTTAACTATCTTGTTAGTTGTGATGTAGTTAAATTCTATTGGACAGAGACCTATTTAGATGAGAGTGTCATCCATTGGTGTAATGTAATCTATAAAGGTGATCTAATTAGTTTACTTCAATTAGGATTTTGAATTGTAACGCTAGAGGTGCCTATAAATAGCTTATTTAAGCATTTCTCTTAGAAAACAGAGATATGAGAAGAATGGAACACAATAAGATAGAGAATTCCTTTGTATACATTTAAGGAAGTAAAAAAAAGTTAGTTTTTATTTTAGCTCTTTTATGTTTATTATTGTCTTTGATAACTTAGTGCTTTCATAGTATTCTTATAAGAATGTGAGTTAAACACTATGAAGATTATGAGACATTCGAGAATAAGGTTTTATTAGTTAACAATCGTATGGGAACATTAAGTCTTCCTTAAATAAATCTAAGTGAGATTGTTATGCAAAATAGAAGGCACAACTTGTGGTATAAATTTAGTGTCTAGGAAAGCTATTGTAACAGTAACCATAAAAGAGGACTTGCTTCAATACCCTAATTTAAGATCCCAACAATATACCAGCCTTATGGTCTCTTGTAAAAGTAGGTTATACAAGTATTAGATGACTGTTTAAAAAAAACACTCCATAAATTTTATGATTATTAAACAAAGCTCAATCTTTAATATTATAAACATTACCAAAGAAAAAGATATTCCCTCAAAGGTGCAAAACTTTTAGTTATTTTGGATGGCCATACTTCTCTTGTGATTAACTCTGATCTTCCAATTGAATGGTAGAAAAGAATTATTATTTCCACTAGTTAAGGTTCAAAGGCAAAATGTAAACAAATCATTTGAAAGTTGAGACATAAATTTGTATACAACGGATACTTTTACATAACCTCCACCGCGAAGGTTCTGTTCAACTTCCAATAATGAGGCAAAAAGGTTAAATACATTTGAGTTTACAATCATAAATAATTTAGCATTTTAAATTTTGAATTAAATACTATTTATTCATTAATTAAAAATTAACTATTATGTTCAGACATATAAACTTTTGGTTGAAATTGAATTAAATTTTGTATAAAAACACAAAAAAATCATTTTCAGCCTACTAAAGATGATATGCTTCTATTTGAACACATTTGTTATATTTTAAAAGCTAATAAATGCATCAAATTAAGTTACAAATATATCATCGTAACATTCTTAAATCAATAAAGTTAGATACAGCTGAATAACAATAAATTAAACATCCTTTCTTAAAAGAATCAATATATCATTATTTAAAAACTTGACGAGTCCATGTAACATTACATTTAGAGAAAAAATTCAGGCTTGATTTGGAGAAGTGGTGGCGGTTGATAAATTGCTAAAATCAACTTGCTGAAATGATAAATACTTATTCTCAAAAAGTACTTATGTGCTTGAGATTGTTGTTTTGATAACTGCTGAAACATGAAAATAGATGTTTGATAAATGCAGTTGTGGTTGCTGAAAAGAATAAAATGACTAAAAAGCTAATTAATTTAATAAACTATTAATTGTTGTATAAATAATTAAAAATATATTATTAGTCATATAAATTTAAAATTATAAA
>JAOSBN010175539.1:0-19926 GCA_027563595.1 Erythroxylum suave | reverse complement strand
ACATTAACTAGTAAGTACAAAACTTTAATTTACTTAAATTATTTATTAATTAAGTCATTTAATTCAATTAATTAGAAGTTTATATGAAAACACCATAAGTTAGTAGTTATAGCTATACTTAAAATTATGAATTATATTAATTTTAAAACTTTAATTTACTTAAAATATATATTAATTAAGACATTTAATTTAATTCAATTAATTAGAAAGTTATATGAATAGTTAATAAGTTAATAGATTATAGTTAAAATTATGAATTACATCAATTATAAATTTTTAATTTACTTAAGTCATTTATTAGTTATTATAAGAGATAATTGACAAAACCATAATTATGTTTCATAAAATTAATAAAATGTTCACCTTTTTTCTTTTTATTATATGTATTATGTGACAACTATTAATTATAGCAGCATATAAGTAATTATGATATAATAAAGTTATGAAGATGTATGTAATAGTATGATTAATTAGGACATTTAATTCAATTAATTAGAATTTTATATGAAAAATTAATAAGTTAATAGTTATAGTTAAAATTATGAAGTACATTAATTACAAAATTTTAATTTACTTAAGTCATTTATTAATTATTATAAGAGATAATTGACAAATCCAAAATCATGTTTCATAAATTAATAAAATTTTTCCCTTTTTTCTTTTTAATATATGTATTATGTGACAACTGTTAATTATAGCAACATATAAGTAATTATGATATAATAAAGTTATTAAGATGTATGTAAAGGTATGATTAATTAGGACATTTTATTCAATTAATTAGAAATTTATATGAAAAGTTAATAAGTTAATAGTTATAGTTAAAATTATGAATTGCATTAATTACAAATTTTTAATTTTCTTAAGATATTTATTAATTATTATAAGATATAATTGATAATTAATTATAGCAATATATAAGTAATTAACTATGATATAATAAAATTATTGAGATGTATGTAATGGTATGATTATTTAAGACATTTAATTCAATTAATTAGAATTTTAAGTGAAAAGTTAGTAAGTTAATAGTTATAGTTAAAATTATGAATTACATTAATTACAAATTTTTAATTTACTTAATTTAATTATTGATTATTAAGTTAATATATATAAACTATTATAATTTTAAAAAGTAGCAGGCGGACCGTGGGCCTGGTCGGTCCAACTGGCCTGCGGTCTAGCCCCCCAAGTTCCACGAGCCACAGGCCATCCATCCCTATCCCATGGCCAATGAAGCACGGGCTATGGGCTGGCTCGTCGTTCGACAAGCCATTTCGATCTGGCCTGTGGCCCGGCCAGTTGGCCCATTTGACCAAGCTAAACCCGTTGACCACTGGCTAGGCCAAAATTGACACCTCTATGAATAGTGTGAACTGTACCATCATACATCTTCATCTTAACTGTGCCAATTCCAACAATCTCCAAGGCATGATCATTTCCCTTGTACGTAGATACTGTAGAGATAGATTTATAGGTGTGAAACCAATCTCTACAAGGAGTCATATGCCATGTTACTCCTAACTCCATTATCCACGCATCGGTGAGCTCTACTCTGTCGTTGAACACCATTGCTACTTTACTGTATAAGATTTCTCCATTGGCAACACATCCCTGAGAAACTGATGCTTCAGAGGCTTTGTCTCTACCTTTCCTGAATCAACATTCACTTTTCAATCATCCTCTCTTACTAGAGATGTAACAGTTGAGATTTTTCTTATTTCTAGATTTTGACCTTCCTTGTTTGTGGCTCTTAGTGGAGTCAAGCTCCATTGACCATCCCCTCGTCATCGATAACACTTCCACTTGATGCGAACTTGTCATCCTTTCTTCCCTGTTGATGCTTCTACTTTCTTCTTCAAAAATCAAATTAGAAACATCATCAAATACCAAAGTATTCGTGAGGACATTATTGGTTAAATTAATGATGAGTTAGTTATATAAATCTAGAAGACTTTGAGGTAGAATCTCAACACGTTCAGTTAGATTTACATTATGCTTAGTCATATAAATCTGGAAGACTTTGAGATAGAATCTTTACATGTTCATTTAGATTTACATTATGCACCATCTTTGAATGTTGAGAGCATTGAGAGGTCAGAGTATTGGTATGCTCTGTTATTGAAGTAGATTCAGACATTCGGAGTGTGTAATGTCTCTTCTTTAGAAAAATTTTGTTGTGAAGAGACATAGCTTCATATAATTTTGTGAGAAGATCTCATATCTCCTAAGTTGTTTTCTTTTCTTTTACACCTCGCAAGATATCATCCAATAAACCAAGATGCATATCTGACATGGCCAAAGCGTCTATTTGTTTCCATTTGATGTCATCTTTGAAATCCATTAGCCTAGCATTGATGACCTCCAAGCAGTTATCTTTTACTAATACTACCTTCATCTTCAATTTTCATAATAAGAACTTTGTTCTGTCAAACTTTTTAATATCAATTTTGGCCGACATTGTTTCTATCACAAGAATTGACTCCCACTCTCTCACGTTAAAAAAGTGAAACCACCTCAAGTTACCTTCACTTAGTATGTAATAAGACTGTAGTACACTAGGAAAGTTCCTAGAAAAGACTAGAGAAGTTACAAATGGTCCCACTTAAAACTCAGTCTTCTTAGACAGAACTTTTCTTAGACATGCACCCAATCACCTTAAATACTAGTGAAAAATGCCCAAAACAATAAAAACCTAAGAATTGAACCACCCTTAACCTGCAAGAACCAAAAAAAAAACTCGTTTTTTGATGTAAAAGATTAGATTATGCTGCAACCACAGAGCATACTTGAACAACCCTTAGGCTTTGATACCACTGATGGGATATGGACTCCGTCAGATTGAGCAAACACACCAATAAAAGAAATTGAGATAAAAGGGATACATAAGATTTAACATAAAAAATCCTTAACGAATATAGGAAAAAACCATGGACAAGAATAAAAAAACTTTACATTATAAAAACAAATATTACAAGAGGAAGATATAATAATCCACACCAAGAATTATACACAAAGTTATGAGAAAATTTTTTTTGGGATGTGTAAAACTTTCGACATATATCTCCTTATATAGCCTTATTGGAGGCTTCTGTATTCTCTCTTTACTAATATGAAATTTAAGCCAGCAAAGATTTGTGCCCCTTTTTCTGATCTTGTCAATAGTCCCCAAACTGAAGAGTAGTCTATACAGCTTCTTGGCTCATGTAATTGTTTGTGATCTCATGTTTTTATCTGCATGGACAACATTTGCATCTCAAGTTTCAACTTTTCTTATAGGTATTTGCTCGAGGCACCATGGAAGTGCATCGTCACAAAGGTCTCCTCAACTGGCAATTGCCAGGAATGGAAGATTGATATCAATCCAATTATTAAATTCTTCCAATGCCTACAAAGGACCAAAGTAAGTATTCCATATAATTTATGGCATCCATCTTTGTACTTGATAAAACCCAGTATATACTTGTTTATTGAACTTCTAGGAAATAAAACCAGTATATACTTGTTTATTGAACTTCTAGGAACCCTAGCAGATTACCAACGATTTCCAAATTATAGTGATACAAAGAATCTGAATGAATCCTCTAACTTCCTAACATCCCTCCGAAAATAACCCACACCCAATTCCCTCCCCAATTTTCTATTTATAGTAGCTAGTCCTAACTATTTTTCCCGCTACCCCAGCTCCTTGGTTATATTGCCTTTATTTATGTATTTAAGAATACAATGGTTTATGTATATAATGCCTATCCCACCACATTACCCTTTCCTTTCCTTTTCCTAACATATACACGGGTAAACTCAGGTCTCACCCTATCAATACTACCCCCCCTCCCAAAAAAAAATAAATTGCACCTTGTCCTCAAGGTGAGCTAGATCAAAAGCAGCACACAGAGAGGACAGATCTTCCTATGAATTCTCACAAGAGGGCAAAGCTATCAACTGAACCAACACCTTAATAGCCCCAAAAGCTTACTTCCATAATTGCAGAAAATCAACAGGCTGGACTTGAAACTCCAAATCATCCAAGAGATAAGGGGGAAGTTCTTGAGGAACAACTGCTGGCGACACAACCTTCTTCAACAAGCCAACATGAAAAACAGGATGTATTTTAGTAATGGGAGGAAGTGCCAACTGATAAGCAATTAGCCCCACTCGTTGGATCACCTGATATGGACCATAAAACCTGGGACTAAGCTTCTCATTATGTTGCTTAGCTAAGGATTTCAACCGATACGAATGAATTTTTGAATATACCCAATCGCCAACAGCAAAAACCACATCTCGTCATTTGCGATCAGCAAACTCTTTCATTTTTTGCTGAGCCAGCAGAAAATGGGAACACAACACATCCAGTAACACACCCCTGTCTTTTATCAAATTGCGCACCTCCTCCATTTTAGATGGATAAGTTTCCCCCTTAAACAACACTGGAGGTGGGCGACCATATAAGGCCTGAAAAGGTGTAGTTTCTAAGGCCGAATGAAAAGTGGTATTGAACCAATATTCTGCCCAACACAACCAAACGGGCTAATGGTGTGGATTCCGGCTGGTAAAACAGCGCAAGTAACATTCAAGATGGCGGATAACCACATCAGTCTGGCTATTGGTCTGTGGGTGATATGTTGTACTGTGCTTCAACTGAGATCCCGATCTGCGAAACAACTCATTCCCAAAATGACTGAGAAAGATGGGGTCTCTATTAGTCATTATAGTATCGGGAAAACCATGCAAACTCACTATTTCCTAGACAAACAGCAAGGCACATCCTTGGCAGTAAAAGGATGATAGATGGCTAAAAAATGAGCAAACTTAGACATCCTATCAACCACCACCATAATCGTATCGTTGCCCTTCGCCTTTGGTAGTCCCATAATGAAATCCATAAAGATAGAAGACCAAACATGCTGTGGTACTATTAGCGATTGTAATAAACCACTCGGAGAGAGTGTTTCATACTTGTGGCATTGGCAAACATCACAAGCTGTAATATACTTTTTTACCTTGGTCCTCATGCCTCTCCAATAAACCACCAACCTCTTATAAGTACACAAAAAACCCAAATGCCCTCCAATTGTTGTTGAATCATGAAAGTCATGCAATAGCTGCTGGACCAATGGAGAATTAGCTGAGATCACCACTTTTCCCTAAAAAACAACCTACCCCTAGTACAATCATCCATCAAGTCCCAAAATTTAGTTTGTACCACCGAAATAGCTTGAAAAATCATTTGTCTAGACAAGGCACCTACAGCCTTATTTTCCAGCCTCGTTTGAACTAAATTTCAAAGTCCAATCCCAACAATTTGATAGCCCATTTCAACTGATCCCTGTTCAACTCCCGCTGGTTAGTCAGGAACTTCAGACTACATTAGTTAGTATAAATAATAAAATGCCTCCCTAGAAGATAGTGATGCCATTTCTGCACAGCAAACACCACTGCCATCAACTCCCGCTCATAAACCAAACATAATTGATTCCTTGGGAACAGGGCTTGAATAAGAAAAGCCAATGGTCTACCCTCTTGTGACAAAACATCCCCTAGGCCCTTGCTGGATGCATCCGTTTCCAGCACAAAGTGTTTAGAAAAATCTGGAATTGCCAACAAAGGTACTTCCACCAGTGCTTGTTTTAGGGCTTCAAAAGCGGTTTGGGTAGTAGCTGACCAACCAAATGCACCCTTTTTGGTCAACTCTATAAGTGGCTTGGAAATGAGACCAAAATTCTTAACTAATTTTCGATAATATCCCGCATGACCCAAGAACCCCCGCATAGCTGTGACATCCCGTGGAACTGGCCAATTGGCTGTGGCCTCCAACTTAGCTGGTTCAGCAGCAACCCCATCTGTCGAAACCACATAACCAATATATTCAATGTTGGCCACCCCAAAGCAACACTTCTTCTTATTAAATGCCAAGTTGTGCTTTGGCAAAAGCTGAAAAACTACAACCAAATGTTGCAAGTGAGACTGCCTGCTACAGCTGTAGATTAGGATATCGTCAAAAAAAACAACACAAATTTTCGAAGAAAAGGCCTTAGAACAGTGTTCATAAGAGCTTGAAAAGTGGAAGTAGCATTTGTCAACCCAAAGGGCATAACCAGAAATTCATGGTGACCTTCGTGAGTACGAAACACAGTTTTATGAACATCAGCCTCCTTCATCCAAATTTGATGGTAACCGGACTTCAAATCCAGCTTAGAAAAAATCATATCCCCTGCCAACTCATCGAGCAATTCATCAATAATAGGAATCGGAAACTTATCGGTAATAGTAATCTGGTTCAAGGCATGATAATTGGCACAAAAGTGCCAACTGTCATCCTTCTTCTTTACCAGTAAAATAGGACTAGAAAAAGGACTAGTACTTGGTCTAATAATTCCACTGTCTAACATCTCCTTAACCATTTGTTCAATAGCATTTTTCTAATAAAAGGGATACCTATATGGCAGTAAATTAGGAATGGAAGCCCGCTCTTTAAGCACAATGGCGTGATCCTAAAGCTGTATGGGAGGAAGGCCCTATGGGGCATCAAAAACTATAGGAAGTTGACATAGAACTGAATCAATATCAATAGGTGCCACCAATCCCCTATCCTCTTATTGCATCCCCTCAAATTGCACCACGTAACCTTCTCCCTCATCTTGCAAAGCTTTGAACATAGACTTCAAAGAAAAAGGACCATAACATAACTCCGGATCCCTTTTTAAGACTATAGTTCGCCCACCCTCCTGCACTGTTAACAAAAACTTTCCAAAGTCCAAAGTGATCGCCCTAAGTGTATCCAACCGCTATAAACCCAGCACCACCTTGGCCCCTGCGATAGGAAAAACATAAAAAGGTTGAGAAATCACCACTTCATCCATAGTAACCTCCACATACAAACACTTTCCTTTAATGGCAATCTTGGTTCCCGTGCCAACATGAACCCTGAACACTGTATCCTCTTGCACCGGTAATTGTGCGGCAGACACCAAGTCAGAGGAAATAAAATTGTGGGAAGCTATACTATTAATCATAACACAAACATGCTAGCCGTTGACTATCCCTTATAGTCGAAATGATCGTGCATGGCACTCCCCTGCCAAAGCATGCAACATCATTTATAAGACATTAAACTGCTTCGAATCCAAATCCACCGCATCATGCCATTCGGTCTCACCAGAAGTTTCTAACTCATCCGCCATTACTAGAAGTCTAAAATGCTTATTCTTACACACGTGATCCGGGGTAAATCGTTCATCACAAGTAAAGCAAAGTCCTTTAAATCATTTATCCTTATACTCCGCATCAAATAAAGCACGGAAACCATGATCTCTCCCAGCACCATCGATACCACAACTTTCACCCTTAATGCCAATGACCTCCGCACCCCCTTTAAGAGGCAAACTCATTGTTGTCGTGCGAGGAACTCTATCCTGAGCAAAATTGGCAGCACGACTTATCGAGGGCCTACTATCAGTACATTGCAGCATCAATCCATTACGACAATCCACCCTCTCCGCCATATCTATTACCTCCTCTAAGACCTCAAATAAGGGATGAAGTTTTAGTTCAGCGTGCACCTCAGGTTTCAGGCCATTCACAAACAACCCGATGAGGTACCTCTTCTCTATGATCTTCAACGGACCGGTGTACAGTTCAAACTGACTTTGGAAATCCTTCACCCTTCCGTCTTGTTTCAACCTGAACAATATCTCGAAGGGACTTTCAGCTAACTTCGACTGAAAACATCTCATAACTGTCAATTTTTGTGTCTCCCATGTCTAGTTGGGAGTGTAACTCTCCCATCAATTGAACCAGGTTAGTGCCGCACCCTCTATGGCCAGTATAGCAGCCGAAACCCACTTAACCTTCGGCACTCCACGTATTATGAAAAAATGTTCAACCCGAGCAGTCCAATCAAAAGCGTTCTCTCCATAAAAAATTGGAATCTCCAGTTTCTACCACTGCTCGGAGTAAATAGTTCGCCGCTCACCGGAATCCACCGTGCCGGCCTTCGTCGCACTCGTACTCGCACCCGAACTGCCTCGACCGTCATTGCGAGGAGTGCCTGTGCTCAAATGCGTGTGGTTCGTGTCACGTGAAACGCGAACCTCCATGCGGTCGTGATGCAACTCCGCCACACTCTGTTCCATTGCTTCCAATCATGACTTCATTCTGGTGTTAACCATGAACTACATGACCCAGGATCGAGGAGTTTGCTCTGATACCAGTGATAAAACTAGTATATACTTGTTTATTGAACTTCTAGGAACCCTAGCAGATCACTAGCAATTCCCAAATTACAGATATACAAAGAATCTGAATGAATCTTCAAACTTCCTAACTTCCCTCCGAAAATAATCCACACCCAATTCCCTCCCCAATTTCCTATTTATAGCTGCCGGTCCTAACTATTTTTCCCGCTTCCTCAGCACCCTAGTTATACTACTTTTTATTTATGTATTTAAGAATACAATGGTTTACGTATATAATGCCTATCCCACCACATTACCCTTTCCCTTCCTTTTCCTCACATATATACGGGTAAACTCAAGTCTCACTCTATCAGTACTAGTATTTGGTTTGCACTGTGCATTAGGATGAAAATAATCCTATCTGTTTTGTTCAGATTGCAAAGTCACAGCCTGGCAGAGGGTTAGTTTTCTGGTTTTGGTAACAAGCGAAGATGCAAAATTTTTGTCCTCTTGGTGGAGAATCAGCATATGCCTGTTCTGATTTTTGTACATATATGTTTAAAGGGATCCCCCGACCTTGATGTTATTATTCAAGGTATGAATAATCTTGTGGTTCGTGGTGGCCCCTTAGGTTTGTAAGTGATCTTTTTTGACGTACATCCCAGTAGCAGCTCTGAGAGAAATCCTACCGTGTTATGCATATGGTATGGTAGACAATCGCTATTTAAAAAAAATATTTTTATTATTTTAATTTATCTTTATGATATTAAAAAATTATAATTTTTCTATAAAGTTTCTATTTAATTATTTTAACTCAAAAGTCTTATTTGATTGACTATTAAATATATAAAAGAGTATATGGAACTTTTTTGACCTAATTTTTGTAATGAATTTTGTTAAAATTTAGTAAAGTATTTTTAAAATATAATTAATTTTTTTAAAAAAGAAAAAAGTTTAGAACAGGTCTGAAATGTCAATCTAAATTCTCTTCTTTATTCACATAATGCTTGACCTTTTCTTTTTATTAAAAACGTTGCTGCTAATTATGGGTTCAGTCATATGAACACTTCATAAATCATGCATGTGCCTTGTTAGTTAAGGAATAGTTATTTTTAATTATTATTTTGAATACAAAATAAATAAAATTTTAAATCTACGCATAATAATTTATAAAATATATATAAATCAAGAACTAATTTTCTTTTTATCACTATATCAAGAACTAATTGAATGAATCAATTTTATTAATATTTGTAAATTTTAGCGTGTCTAAATTCTTGATTAATTATTTTTTAAAGTTCTTTTAAGAGTTGTACCACAATTTAAATTCATAATTTCTTAAACTTAAAAACTGTCAGAAGGATTATTCTACCAATTAAAAAGAGGTATCGTGCTTTTGGTACCTATGACAGGCTAACTTCGTCATATAGTTAACCAGGAAGTGATTGTCTTAGCCAATTTCGTCAAGCATTTGTATAGCAGCAATTGGCTTGAATTGGTTTGCACCAATACACCTTTACATATCAAAACACTAAAACAAATTACCAATAAAGAATCCTAAGTTCATTACCCCAGTCCTCTAAAGTCCAAAGGCTAGGAGTTTCCGACAACTCTTTGATAAAACGAATTACCAATAAATAAATCTAAATTCATTACCCCAACCCAAGGAGTTTCCGACTACTCTTTGATAAGGACAATTTATAGATGATTTAGTTTGTTGTGATCATTATTATCAATTTCTTTTGTTTATGAAAAATTATAGGGGTAGTAGTTTCACAAACTTTCCAATTTTACCATTATTGTCTCTAGCACAAACAAAAACAAAAAAAATCAAAAGCGAGATAACAAATAATACCAAAAATTTGGTAATGCAGTTCGACACTTCTTGCCTATGTCTACAAGGCTCTCACCTAGCTTAATACTTTCACCGAAGTACAATAGATTTACCCAAGGTTTTACTGAGCCAACACCAGTCAACCCTTGACACTATTTTTCAACCTCACTTCCCTTGAAAGATTTTCACACCCAAATTGACTCATGTTAACGTCATCAAAGGATTTTTCTAAACAACTTTTAATTAAAAGATAATTAATAAACATAACTCAAGAGATCAATCAACTAAGAACAAAACGATAAAATACTTGAGATAAAAGAAACTTCCTTATGTTCAGCTTCTCGAAATATATTTGAATAATTATCCACCAGTTGGACGAATCTACATCAGCTCCATAATCAAACCACGACTGTTCAGTTAGCAATCAACACACAATAGAATGTACATGTAGTGCCCAGATACCTCCCAGTTGAAAGCCACTCCAATGGATGAAGGTTCAACGTAAGTGACTTCCAAAGTAATTAATGCAGGAGCGTGAATATACCAAGATTGAAATCACACGCACGCACATGCATAAAGAAAGACACTCCCAATCCTCAAAGATAGCCCAGCTGTGAAACACTCAGGGAGATGAACGTTTACGTGAATAGCTCCTAGACAAATCACAATTCGTGAACATCAAGTTTTTACTCTCCCACAATTAATTAACAGCTTGCAACACACACACACCATCATATATTTCACATGCAAGCTTCCAACACCAAGGAATTCCAATCACTCCGTACGGCTCAAAACACTCACGCTGCTTACATAGACATTAGCCGTAGGTCACACACAAAAGTTGCACATGTTTATTGAAAACCACTTAATTCGTAAGGCAAATTCTAACAATGCCATTCAGCTCCCACATTCACGTAATACATATTTTCCATTAATCAATAAATAATACAATGTTAATGCAACGTTAAATTTCCTATTCATTGTATCTTCTTGACTTCATCTTCTATTACATCAATTGTTCCTTCATCAAATATACAAATGGTTACCTTACCAAGCAGAGCTGATCAATTGCTTATCAAATTTAATTAAACCAATTATCTTATATGATATACTTAACTTTTACCAACTATGATTTAGTCAAATATGTTGATGTAAGTTCCACACCTCCATCGAAATTCATTGATGAGAACCAACCTAATGCTACATATGCTTCTTGGTTTAGACAAGATCAAATAGTTTTGAATTAGATTATTGGATCAATCATATAACCTTTCATTCCTCAAATTGTTGATGCCTTTATAGCAAAAATAGCTTGGCAAAAACTAGGAATGTCAATATAGGCCTGACCAGACCCAGCCTAGCCTGAAGTCAATGGGTTTGGCCAGGTCAAATTGGCTAATGGATTAGGAGATTTTGGTCTGTGAAAGGACGGGGCGGGCCACGGGCCCTCAGCAATGGTTGGACAGCCCCCCCTGTGGCCCGTCCACCCCCAAAACAACGTCGTTTTATTATTATAAAATGATGTCATTTTCTACTTTTATTATTATAAAATGTTGTCATTTTCTAAAGGCCAGAGTATTTTGCTCCAGATAGAAAACGACTTTGTTTTGCGTTAAGCATAAAATGACATCGTTTTGTCACTAGCTCTGATGAAACAAAAAGTCAAAACTCCCACAGAGGCATAGACCCGCTCTCCTCTTGGTCCCTCCCACCCTTCGATGCCTTCGTCCCCTCCCTTCCGACCTTCTAGTCTCTGACTCTTTGCCTCTGGCTCTCGGCATCTCCCTCTGCCTTGAGGCCTCCCTCGTCACTCTCAGAGTCAGTCATCCCTCATCTCTCCATCCCACCTGCCATTCATCTCCTCGTGATCCAGATGCTGTCTGGCTCCGTCTCCCTCCGTGACCTAGTCACTGTCCTCTATCACAAGTGACATCTCATCCTTGCATTTCCCGTGTTTTCCAATGAAGGTAGGTGATTGTTGAATGAATTGGTGTGGTGATTGTTTTTCTGTGACCCAGTCGTTATGAATGAATTGGTGATTGGTGATTGTTGATCGAATGGATTGAGAATTGATTAAATGGAATACCGAATACATTTGATGGTTTGTTGAATGAATTGAGGATTGTTGTTTACTTGTTTATGGATTTATTTGTTCGTGAATTGCCGCTAATTGTTGTGGTAATTTTTCTATTTTTGTAAGCTTCCCGTATGTCCATTGACAAACTCAAACTTGAGATTATGAATGAATTGAACATTTAACGTGAGAAATGAAATCAATAATCACAATGTCATTATGTTCTAAAGAATGGATGCAGTTAATAATTAAGTTATTGATGATTGATGAAGGAGAAAATCAATATAGGCAAGAAACTGATAATGATGAAGAAATTACAAATGAAGCTAATGAAGAAGAAAATCCCTAGTATAAAGATAATGGAAGTTTCAAAATATATCTATCATAGAAAGACATCATTAAGTGGAAATAGATTTAGTAGATTTTGTGGAAGTTTTCTTGATAATGATGAATATCGTAGTGGTAATTGGTAAATAACCTAATAAACCACCAAGGAGACTAGCCAGAAATGTTAGGCATGAAGCAAAATCTAAATTATATGCTTGGGCTTTAGGTATGGAGTTTAAAAGTACAAAAGAATTCAAAGATGTCATTGATGACTATATAATGAATTCAATATGCAGTAGAAAAGAAAGGCAGTCTAACACATGAAATGGATAGTGCAACTGAATTGCATCACTTGTTAAAACCCTCCAAAATGGTTTTACTAATTACTACAAAGTCATGGCTTGTGTGGTACTCCTGTCCCTCTTACTACAAAGTCACTATCATCCTATCAAAGTGCCTTTAGAACAAGATCAATAATAGTATTATTGATATGGTTCCCTTTGTATTTTGTTGTTCTATTTGTATTGACTACTTCAGATTTTTTGTTGCCTTACTTTCAAACTAAGAAATTATTAATCAATGATTGTTTTACTTGTATTTTGATATAATGTTAACTTTTTATAAGATTGGTACTCAATCTAGCTTATATTTTATTTTAAATCTAGTGATTTCATGGTTGGTTTGTCAAATCAGATAGATGACAATATTATTCCTTCAATTGAGAGTTCTTATTCGGTACTGGAGGTAGAGGTAGAAACTTCCATTTCGACAACGAGTGATGATAGAAGTTCAATTAGAAGTCAAGTTAGTCAACTTAAAAGTGATGTTTAGAATCACTTTAAGAAGACTATATTGATCGAGGGAATTGCAAAAGCATAATTCAATTATTGTCATAAGTTGTACTCAAGTGGTTTGAAAGGTGGAACGTTTCATTTAAAGAGACATATCGAATCATGTACTAGAAGGAAGATGATTTTAGGAGGTCAATCATTTTTGACCCCTAACCTTATGAAGGGAAAGAATGAAATAATCGTAACAACTGTTGATAATAAGAGATCAATAACTTTGATGGCTAATATGATTGTTGGAGATGAACATGCATTGGCTATGGCTGAAAGCGAAAGATTTAGGATATTTCTCAATTCACTCTAACCGAATTTCAAGATTCCAAGTCCGAATACATTGAGAAGTGATATTTTGAAAATTTATGAGGAGAAGAAGAGAGAAACATTAAGAATATTTTTAAGTGTTGAAGGATGAATTGCCATAAAAATGGACATGTGGATAGCGAATAACCATCAGAAGGGTTACATGGCGGTGGTGGTACATTATATTGATAATGGTTGGAAGTTATGCAATAGACTTTTGAGGTAATTTATATTCTTTAATATTATTATCATCTACTTAATTTCGTTATTTTATGAATTTATGATTTATATTGTTATGATTTTTTATGATAGTTTTATTTATGTGCCAACACCACATGCAAGTGAAAAATTGGCAAACGTAGAAAGATTTTTTTATGAGTGTGAACATCGACAACAAAGTTTCTTGTATTACAATCGATAATTGTAGCACAAATGATGCTATGATTGAGAAGTTGAAGGGTAAGATGCGAGTTGGGAGTTTATTGGTTGGAGGTAAGTTATTTCATATGAGTTGTTTTTCTTAACTTGATTGTGAAGGTTGGGTTGGAGACAAATAAAGGAAGCAATTGAGTGTATTCAGAGTAGTGTTTTATATTGAAGTTCAACTCCTAAAAGAGTTGAAACTTTTGAAAATGTTGCACAGATTTTATACATTCCTTGCAAAAAGAAGTTGGTTTTGGATTGTCCTACGAGATGGAACTCAACCTTTAAGATGTTGGAGTCGACAATCCTATATTCTTAGTTATTCACTAGATTAGCCGAAAGGGATCCTCAGTATACCTCTGTCCTTCAGAGGACTAGTGGGACTTGGCTAAAGAACTTTGTATGAAGTTGGAATTATTCAATAGGTGGACTGAATTGTTTTCAGGAACAAAATATCCAACTTCACACTGTATCTGTAGCATTATGACCAACATAAAGCATGTTTTGAGATTGTGGATATTTGACTCCAATGAAGTGATTCGGACGATGGGGCAATGGATGATGGAGAAGTTTAATTCTTATTTGTCTAAGGTTAGAGATATTGTTGTAGTATTATATGTGTTGGACCCAAGATACAAGATGGATGTCGTTGAATATATTTATAATGTATTGTACAAGGGGAAGCTCAAAAGCGTGTACATATCATGAAACAATAATGGTATCAATTGTTTCATTATTATGAAGCTAAAATGCAACAAACGTATGATCGGGATACAGGAAGTTCAAGTTCAACTCATAGTTCAGTTTCAAATTCAACCTTTTCTATCCCATTACTGACAGATTCTCTTTTAAATTTTTTGAAAGAGAAAAGGGCTAAGATATCTTATGGTACGGTAGAGTTCGATAGATATATTTTTGATGAGTGTGTTTCTGAAACTGAAGGTGTTTTTTATTTTATTTACCGTTATATTATCTTACTGAATGTTGTGTTTTTTTTTCTTACAATCACAGGTATTAATGCAGAGGGGATTGGTGAAAGTAATCGACTAATGGAAGGTTATTTTGATCAAATATATGAAGATGGAGATGGAGGTAATTTTAATTTTCTTTTTATATAATATTACATAATTAAATATTGTTTTTATTTTAAGTTTTATATTACTAAATATAATGTTTGTTCATACAGATGATTGGAGCCAAACTATTGATGACCTTACCAACAAGTACACTTAATCAATTAGAATCAGTCTCTAATCCACTCTTTAATGTAGCTGTTGATTTTGTATTGTATCTTTTTTTGTAAAATGATTTTATTAATTTTATGAAACATGAATTTACTTATATCAAATTATCTCTAAAAATAATTAATAAATAATTAAATTAAATTAAAAATTGGCAATTAATGTAATTTATAATTTTAACTATAACTAATTAACTATTAACTTAATAACTTTTGATTTAAAATTGTAATTAATTGAATAAATTTTCCTAATTAGTCACACCATTACACACATCTCAATAACTTTATTATATCATAATTAATTAATTATATATTGTTATAATTTAAAGTTGTCACATAATACATAAATTAAAACAAAAAAACAACTAAAATGATTTTATTATTTTTATGAAACTTGAATTGGTTTTATCAATTATCTCTGAAAATAATTTAAGTAAATTAAAAAATTGTAATTATTGTAATTCATAGTTTTAACTATAACTAATTAACTATTAACTTATTAACATTTGATATTAATTTGTAATTAATTGAATAAAATTTCCTAATTAATCATACTATTACATACATCTCAATAACTTTATTATATCATAATCAATTTAATTATATATTGTTATAATTTAAAGTTATCACATAATACATAAATTAAAACAAAAAATGTAAAAATGATTTTATTATTTCTATGAAACCATGAATTTGGTTTTATCAATTATCTCTAAAAATAATTTAAGGAAATTAAAAATTTGTAATTAATATAATTCATAATTTTAACTATAACTAATTAACTATAACTTATTAACTTTTGATATAAATTTGTAATTAACTGAATAAAATTTCCTAATTAATCATATCATTACATAAACCTCAATAACTTTATTATATCATAATTAATTTAATTAATTATATCTTGTTAAAATTTAAAGTTGTTACATAATATATAAATTAAAATGAAAAAAGGTAAAATTATTTTGTTATTTTTATGAAACATAAATATTAATATATCATGTATGATATGCTTATAACACTTTACGGACAAGAAAGATTTAAAGTTATATCGTATATCAATGTTTCCATTAAAGATCTAAGAAATTACTCTTAACAAACTTTTTAACAAAGATCTAAGAAATTATTCTTAACAAACTTTTAATTAGAGTAACTTAGCTAGGTAGAAATGAATCTTCTAATATTAGAATTTAGACAGGAGAAAAAATTATGAATCTAATTTCTATAAATTTAGATTAATTAGAATATAATGATTTTAGAAACAAAGTAAAAAAAATTATTTTTGACTTATTGAAATAAATAATTTATAAAAACAAATCAAAAGAATTTATAAAATGCATTCTAGTTTTAATAAAAATAATATTTATTTTCATTTCAATGTAATATATTGTAATTATTTATTTTTATAACTTAATTACTTATATATTATTTTGAAATTGATAAATTAGGATTAATAAAGTGATTAATTCATTTAAAGATTAATATAAATACATATATGCATAATGTATATATTATGTAAATATGAAAAATAAAATAAAAAGTTTAGAAAGTATAAATACATATATGCATAATGTACATAGGTTGTAAATATGAAAAATAAAATAAAAATTTAAAAAGTTTATAATTTATGAATTTTAAAAGATACAACTACAACTTTTTAAAATTGTCTTGAAATTTTTTTAAAAATATATTAAAAGTCTAGGCCAACAAAGGCCCGGCGGCTCAACAATGTCAACTAGCCCACGGGCCATGGGGCAGCCCTTTGCTGCATGCCCAGGCCGTGGGCTAGACCCGCCTGATATATTAGGCCCGTTGACATCCTTTGCAAAAACTTGCAAATGCTTATGCTTAGGTTCAAGGTTTCAAGTTTGAACAATTAAATCACATTTTTATCAATTATCCATAGAGAAAACTAAAAGTATTGCTTAATTTATTCAGCAAGCAAAGGAAATGTATGATCAATTAGTCACTTTGGACAATCCAGTAGCTGAGGAGGATCTCGTTCAAGCAATTGTTAATGGCTTAAAACTGGCTCACTGCTCATTCGTTCAATCTTTGGAGAATAGATTGACTCTTTTGATGATTTATATGGCCTGCTCCTTAATAAAGAAGATAACCTATTATAAGAACACAATGTCCAAGAGACTGTTATTCAACTTACTACTCACGTTGCTCGATTTACCAATTCAAGAGGGTATTCAACTAAGAGTAGAAGTGGATGTTCTCCTTAACATGGTAAGGGATGTTATATTCTAAATTTTTTACAACAGCCATCAATGATATCATTCGGACAACATCAACCTTAAAAAAAAATTCATTATGCAATGTAATAATTGTTATAAATTTGGACATCTTGCTCGAATTTGTTTTATGGTAATAGCCAAGCTACCACCTTCAACTTCCTCTTGCCTCTTCACTCTATCTGCCTCGTCATATTCTACATAGCAATTGTGGATTTGATTAACCAAAAATTTTGCCTCCATCTTATCTTACACTATGCAACAACCATGAATTTTGAATAGTGGTGCAACTTATCATTTTATTCACAACTTAGAAAATCTCACTCTCAATTTATAATATCAGGGACTAGAAGAATGAAAATAGCAATAATAAAATACCTCAAATCTCTCACAATCTTTGTGTCAAGTCAAATAACAATTCTTATCTTTTAAATAATATACATTTTACATATTCTAAATTCTTGTTTTAATTTACTTTCTGTTTTCTCCTTTATTAGTTCTAATAATGTTTTTATTGAATTTTCCCTGATCATTTTGATCTTAAGGATACTTGTATGAGTGAAGCACTTCATACTGAACCGAACGATCATGGTCTTTACTCTACACCACTTCATCCTATTCATCAACTGCGTCGCCCTCCACCACCATTGTTATCTTCTCTTTCTTAGTGGTATTCTTGTCTTGGACATGCCAAATTTAGAACTATTAGGTAGAATCTTCATAGAGCAAATATTTCTGTTCTTAATAATCATCTGTTATCTTGTCATGCTTACAATGTTAGTAAGAGTCACAAGTTGCCATTCTAGCATCTACACATCAAACCAAAGCACCATTATAATTAGTTTATTCTGATTTACGTGGTCCTTCTCTTGCTACATCTTTTAATAGCAATAGATATTATATTTTGTTTTAGGATAATTTTAGAAAATATTCCTATATATTTTGTTAAAAATGAATCTGAAGTTCTCAATGTCTTTGCTAAGTTTCGTCATTTAGTTGAAAATTATTTTTATCATTCCATTAAATCCTTTCAAGTTGATTGGGAAGGAGCGTATCAAGATTTGATTAATTATCTTTTGCAAAATGGTACAACACAAAGAAGTTCTTGTCTAAAGGTAACTGAACATAATGGTTGTGCTGAGAGGAAACAGAGATATATTGTTAAGACTAATTTATCTTTACTACAACATTCTTTAGTGCCAACCAAATATTGGACTTTTCCCTTTGATACTAAAATATATATTATTAACAATTTACCAACTCTAAATCTTAATAATATTACTCCGTATAAAAAACTTCTTAGTAAAATTCTTGATTATAATGAACTGACATGTTTTTGGGTTTATTGTAATCCATGGTTATGTCTCTATAACAAAAATAAACTAGAAATCCATTTTAGTAAATGTGTCTTTCTAGGATATTGTAAAATTATAAAAGATTATTATTATCTTGATATGTTTTTCAATAGAATCTTTATCTCATGAGATGTTTTCTACGAACATGAGTTTCTATTTGCTACAAAAGCTCTAAGTTGCACTATTGTTTCAGAAAAACATCCTGCCATTAATCTTTTTACCATTACCCAATTTAATTTCACTTTGTGCCTGTTTGTTTCAGCTTTTGGATGGGGAAAATCACCTTTTTTCTACCGCAAAAGGTATTTAAAAAAAAAGAAAGTGTTTGGTTGTAAAATAAAAAAGTACTTTTAGAATAGAAATAGCTTTTTTAAAATTTAAAATACAACATTTTTAAAAGCTTAAAATTTGCAGCTTTTTTTAAAAACCCAATATTTTAGCTTTTTCGGGAAGCTAAATTCCCGTCACTTCCGTAAACAACAACTTGTTTATTTGGTTTTTGTTTCTCTGGTTTTTGTTCCCTCTTCTCCAAACCTTTTCCACAACAACAACTCACCGTAGGTTTTGTTCTGTCTTCTCCAAACTTTTCCGCAGAAACAACTCACCATAGATTGGTTTTTGTTTTTGTATATTTTTTCTAATAGGAACAACGTCTGTCGTCTACATTAACGTTGTTCAATGCAGACGTCGAACGCAGACATCGTTTGCATAAACGCAGATCACATTCGACGTTTGCGTCTGCGTTTACGCAGACATCGAACGAACGCAGACGATGTCTGCATTTATACAAATGTGATCACACATTTGCGTTTAATGCAGCACGTCTGCGTAAACGCAAACGTGGTCAATCTCATGCTTGCAGTGGACTAGGATTTATGCTTTTAATGTTTTTGTCACAAAAGATTAATGCTTTTAATGTTTATTATGTTTTTGTCTATATCATTTTAGTTATGCTTTAATAAGTTCTTCTACATGTTAATTTCATTGTTATTTGTAGTGGAGATTTTGTGTTCGTAGAAAATGTCAATACTAAGTAAAGATATTCAAGGTGGGGATAAATTGAAAAAAAAGGTTAAAGCAGAGTGGAATGATAGAACTCTTGAAATTT